>JAJLZM010000242.1:0-79663 GCA_030572235.1 Ambrosiozyma kamigamensis | reverse complement strand
TATATTCTTTTTTATCAATATATGTCTAATTACTTCTGTATTTGTTGCATATAAACAAGCCTCTATATATCTTATAATTCCAATATTGTCCAGACTCAAGATCAAGAGTCCATGCTCCTTATTATAATACGGGAGCATGCAATCTCACATAGCTTATCATTTATCTGAAAACAGTTAGATACTACCATGGATTTCACCTAAAAAAAGTAAAATTAAAGGTTTATAAACTGTAATTGGTATTTGAAAAGATCGATCATCGAAGATATTCATGAACTATTATAAGAATCAGTTAACGTAATAGAATCAAGTTGAGACTGTTAAACTGTTGAGTTCATATAAGCAAATTAAACGCAATTAACAGTTCTCTATTAAATGCAATTAATTGGTATTATACGTGCTAGTCGATAGTATAGTGTCATCTACGATATAGAAATAGAAATAGAAATAGAAGTAGAAATCACATATATACAGCCTGTATACTAAAAATGTGTATGAGTCCGTGGTTGTATTCGGCACTATAGAAATTAACAACCGTGGCTTAAATTAAGACCGCTAACTATGGTATGCAAATAAACACTCCTATTCAACTTCTTTATATAGTTGACTGCATGGCATGTATAGACTCGACAAAGAACTTGGAAGAACATTAAATTTTAAATTTATATGATTTCAAAATTTAAAATATATATTGCACCAACTTCCTAGTTATTTAAAATATTTATGTTTCCTTCTCTTTTACAATATTCTCAATTCCCTCTTTGTTAGAATGTTTACACCCTTAGAATCAATAATTGGTGCTCTTCTAATCCAATTCTCTACAACTTCTTATTTATTGATCGAAGGAAAAATTATTGGCTTTTCAGGTATATTATATAAATCAGTCTTTAAACCTTCAATTCATACAATATCTATCATATTGGGTTTATTTGCTTCAACTCAATTCATTAAAATTTTTCTTCCTTCATTAATTCCAATTCCAATTCCAAATTATGTTAATAATATAATTTCAGATTCATCATTGATTATAGGTACTCATTCTAATTATTTAATTTCAGGTTTTCTTGTTGGAATAGGTACTTCACTTGGATCTGGTTGTACTTCAGGTCATATGGTAGCTGGTTTAAGTAGATTAAGATGGAGAAGTTTTGTTGCAACTAATATTTTCTCATCTATAGCAATGATTATTTCTAGTTTTTTAAAAAATATTCCAAGTTGTGATAATAATGCTTGTTATTTATTTGATAATGAATTCACTTTATTTAAAAAGAATAAAGAAACTTTACTTTTAACATTAATTATTGGATTTATTCATTCTTATTTCATATTACCATTTATTACTAAAAAAATTAAAATGACTGGGAATCAAAATTTAATTCAATTTGCAAGATTTTATACAGGTTTAACATCAGGATTTTTATTTGGAATAGGATTAATAGTTGCTGGTATGTCTGATGCTACCAAAGTGATAGGATTTTTATCTGTTTTAAATCCTGAGAAATTTGATCCATCATTAGGTATGATTATATTATTTACTGTCATTCCAAATATCATTTATTGGAAATCAAAAAATGTACCAGAAACATTAAAAGATACTGAACTCAATAAACCTATTCTTGAAGAATATTATGATTTAAATTATAGTAACACAGTTGATAAAAAATTAATAATTGGAAATATTTTGTTTGGATTAGGCTGGGGACTAGCAGGAATCTGTCCAGGTATTGGAATAACCGGGCTGTTTATGAAAGGTATCAATGGTATACTCTGGCCCGTGTCTTTTTTAGTTGGATACTTTGTTTCTAATAATCTAATTTGATTTAATGATAATTAAGTAGTACATACAGTAAAAAAAAAAACAGTAACAAAATTGGCGTGTCGCTGCTTACGTAAAAAATCAAAGTGCCAGATCATCTCAATCAACGTTTTTCACAACGTACTGTGTTCTCTTGATCCCTTCTTCTGTTTTCACCATCACCCAACAACTTCCCTTGTTTGTCCATCACTTCCAACAACTGCAGTCCATCTCTGACACTCTTGTTGCTCCATCCCCCTGTTTCTCCCCTCTGAATACTGTACTCTTTCCCATCCTAGTTCATATTTCCTGTTTGATTTCAAGAACTTAGTAATTGTCATTATTCATTTCATATAACATATATCTCTTTTTAAAAGTTCCATTGTTATTGCCCGTCTGTTAACTCCCATTTACCTGTTTACCGGATTATTTCTACTACTGTTATGTCTTCTCCAGCTGAATTATTAGCTCAAAAGCACGCTGAAGCTCAAGTCGAAGCTCCTTCTTCTGAACCTGTCTCTGCACCATCAACTGCTGCTACTGTTGAATCTTCAGTTATCGAGGAAACTTTACCTGCTGTTGATACTCCAGCTACACCTGTTGAAGAATTTCCTGCTTTATCTGCTGATGAACCTTTATCCGCCCCAGCTCCTGCCCCTGCCCCAACTCCTATTGAATCCAAACCTGAAAAGAAAAACGTTTCCATTAATGATGAAGAATTATTCCCTGCTTTAGGTGCTGGTGCTTCAACTGCACCATTGTCCTGGGTTCAACCATCCAATGGCAACAAGACCAATGGTAAAGCAAAAGCAAAATCTCTTGCTTCTTCATTTAAACCTGCTGTTAAATCTAGTTCAACTCAATTCACTTTTATTATTGATGCTGATCAACAAGTTAATTTATCAAAATCTGATATTTTCAAAATTTTCACTAAGATTAAGTCTCAATATGGTGTTTCAATTGAATCTACTTTTTCATCTGCTACTAATAAAAGAACTTTTTTACTGAATGGTCCAATTAATTCAATTCATAAGGCTAAAAGAGATGTTGTTAAACAATTAACTAAACCAATTAAAATTGAATTTGGTATTCCATCTAAATTAAGATCAACTGTTATTGGTTCTCAAGGTAAAACTTTAAAACCAATTTTAGAATCCACTCATGTTAAAATTGATATTTCAAAACCAGGTGATGCTTCAACTGCAGAATCTACCCCATCTCCAGATTTATCTGAAGAAGAAGAATTATTTGGTCAATTAATTAATGTTACAATTGAAGGTGATATTGAAGGTTGTGAAGATGCTAAAGCTCAAATCTTAGCTATTGTTAATGAACATACTAAAACTTTAAGCATTAGAATTCCTGTTGATGATAAATTAAAACCATTTATTGCTGCTGAAATTAACTCATTAACTTTATCTTCTGATGTTGATGTTACTTCTCCAATTGCATCATCAAGAGCTTCTAATATTTTATTATCTGGTCCAAGGGAATCTGTTGTTGACTCAAGAAATAAAATTAAAGAATTATTAGTTTCTTTAGGTGAAAAGATTGTTACTGAAGAAAAAACTGTTCCAAAAGCTGTTCATCAATTCTTAGATTCTGATAAAATCTTTGAAAAGACTAATGTCGTTGTTAATGTTCCATCTGCTGATTCAACTTCTTCTACTGTTCAATTCACTGGTAAAAAAGATGATATTGCTTCAGCTGTTGCTTATGGTAAAGAATTAGCTAACCAATATACTACTGATTCTTTAGATTTAGCAAGATCTCACGGTGGTAACTTTTTACATGCTAAGAGTATTACTTCTTTCTTTGTTTACTCTAAATTTTTAGATCAACTAGCTACCAAATATGATGTCAAAATCAATGCTCCTTCCTATGAATCATTAGCTAATGATGAAATCAATAATGTTATCATTAGATTTGTTTGTTCTAAAGAAGAAAAAGATACTTTAAAACTTGTTAGAAAAGAAATCGTTGAAACTGTTAATAAAATTAGTCCAAATTTTGTTAAAGTTATTACTGATATCGAATCATTTGTTTTCCCTAAATTAGATAAAACTGTCGCAATTGAAAAAAATGTTGCTTTAGTTCCATTAGGTGAATTAGCTGGTTTCTCAAATAAATTAATTTTAATTGTTCAACAAGATGATGATGATTTCTTACCATCAAGTGAAGAAATTATTGAAAAATTAGAAGCTGTTAATAAATCATTAGATCCACTGAGACAATTATCTGAAAAAGTTGCTTCTGAAGTTATCTCTGTTCCATCTGCAGATCAAGCTCATTTACAAGGTAGTACATTAAAATTATTATTATCTAAATTTGATTCAGATTCAATTGAAATTAAATTACATCAAAATGCTGAAGGTCCATCTCCAGATGATGTTTATTTAATTGGTTACAAGAATGATATTAGTAAAGCTATTAAAGATATTGAACAAGCAATTGAAGATGTTAAAAATTATGAAGTCGCATCTAAATATAATGTTACTGTTCCTTTCCCAACTAAATTTTTATCAAGATTAATTGGACAAAAAGGTGCTAATATGAATCAATTAAGAGATGATTATGATGTTAGAATTGATATTTTAGATGATGCTGAAGTTAAAGAAGATAACACCGCCGTTAAATTAACTGGTTTAAAGAATAATGTTGATGAAGCTCAAAAGAAATTACATCAATTATCTAAGAAATGGTTAGATGAAAAAACAGTTGTTCTGAAGATTGAACAAAAGTATCATAGAAAGATGATTGGTCATAATGGTATTTACGTTAACAGATTACAAGATAAATATAACGTTACAGTTAAATTCCCATTTGAAAATTCACAAGGTAATAAAGATGAAGTTACAATTAGAGGTCCATCTAAAGGTGTTAATAAAGTTGAAGAAGAATTAAAAGAATTATTGCAATATGAAAGAGAAAATGGTTTCAAGGAAGTTATTAAAGTTCCTGTTGCTGTTTTACCTCAAGTTATTGGTAAATCAGGTGAACAAATTAAAGATATTTCAGCTGATACTGGTGTTGAAATTAATCAAAATAGAGATACAGAATCAGAAAAGAAAGACGGATTTGCTGAATTTGAATTAATCGGTGCTAAATCAGCTATTAAATCAGCTAAAGATAAGATCAATTCAATTATTGATAGAGTTCAAAATTATATTAACGTTACAGTTGAAGTTGATCCTAAATACCATAGAAACTTGATTGGCCCAGGTGGTTTAACCAAGAGAGAAATTATCATTAAAGCTGGTGGTGCTGATGTTAGTGGAAATGAATTTAGAAGATTATTACAAGTTCCAAATAAAGGTTCTGAATCTAAGGATGTTATTTGTTCTGGTGATAAAAGAATTGTCGATAAAATTGTTGCAGAAATTAACAAGATTGTTGGTGACTTAGAAAGTATTACTACTGAAACCATTGAAATTCCAAAAAAGAAACATAGATTAATCATTGGTCAAGGTGGTTCAGTCAGAAGAGATATTGAACAAGAATTAAAGGTCAGATTGATCATCCCTAAAGTTGATGTTGAATCTGATTCAATTAAAATTCATGGTTCTCCAGAAAACATTGAAAAGGCCAAAGCTAAGATAACTACTTTGACCAATTAATTAATTATAGCATATTTTTAATAACTTACCCCATATAATTTTGAAAATAAAAAAGACAATATAAACTTTCTATGCATAATATTTTAAATAAATGTTCCTATACCTTTTATTGTGAGTTTTTTCTATTCTACTTTTTGTGTTTTTTTTTTCTTGTTTTGCTTTACTTACTTCCTTACTTATTATTATGTATCCTGTTATTAATAGTCTCATTATATACATCGTGTCTCTCATTTATAAACTCTTTTGAAGCTGTAGGGCCAATATTGCACAGTAAGTTCAGTAACTGCATTGAGGATAATCGGACAATTAAGAGCGCTATTATTCTTATCTCAGTTTACTACCACAGTTTTAAATATCTCAACATGGAAAAACAACACAACTCTTCCTCTTGGTTGTATTACTGTATTGGTTCTTGTACTCTTTCAACTTGGTTGTTCACCTCACTCTAGATTTACTCTCTGATCGATTGCTACATCATTAATTTACATCAGATTCATACTTTTCTTTATACGACAAAATGACTAATGAAGAAGAAGAGTCAATTTCATCCCTCCATGAAGATGATGATCTAACTCCTTTTTTACCCAATGATATTGAGCCAAATCAATTACGATTGACTGCTTCTCGTAGATCAAAGGCAAGTGTTTTCATTGAAGATAGTTCTACAATGCTTTCGGGTCTTGTGGCTGAACAAATAGCGGAAATCAATCATTTGGATGAACCTAGTTATGGAGCCATTGATAATGATTTAGAAGAACAAGGAGATCAGTCAAATGAAGTTGAAGAAGAAGAACCTGAATTTTTAGTTCCAAAAGCTCAACTTTATATCATCTTACCTTGTGTTTTCTCTTTAGCGTTATTGGCTTCATTAGATTCTACAATCTTAACAACATTATTAACTAAAATTTCATCAGATCTAGATGCAATCCCATATATTTCTTGGATTGCTTCATCTTATTTATTATCATGTTCCATTGTTCAACCTTTAGGTAAATTATCTGATATTTTTGGTAGAAAACCAATGCTACTGATTTATATTTTTGTTTTCACAATTGGTTGTTTTCAATGTGCCACTGCAAATTCAGCTTTAAGTTTTTCAATTGGTAGATTTCTATCTGGTTTTGCTGGTGGATTAACTACATTAGGAACAATTATCATGAGTGATTTGATTCCATTAAGAAAAAGAGGTGTTTATCAAGGGTTAGCTAATGTGTTTTATGCAGTTGGTTCAGCAATTGGTGGATCATGTGGAGGATTAATTGCTGAAAGATGGGGTTGGAGAATGGCTTTTTGGTTACAAGTTCCAATTGGTGCTGCTATTTTCCTTTTAATTTGGTTTAATTTAAATCTACCTAAATTAGAACATCAAGTTGCATTTCAAGAGGCATCATTGAAAGAAAAAATTAAAAAAGTTGATATTTATGGTATACTTTCATTATCTACAATGTTATTATTCTTTGTTATTACAACTTCAGTTAAATTTAAAACTTATATTGGATTCATTTCATCTTTTGTTACATTTTTGATTGCTTTGTTTGTATTTTTGAAATTAGAATTAAGCAATGAGCATCCAATTGTTCCAGTTAGTTTATTAAAAGATAGATCAGTGCTAGGATCATCTTTGGCTAACTTATTTGGTACAATGTATATGTTTTCTTTCATGTATTATTATCCAGTTTATTTATCAACTGTTTTAAATTTAAAGACAGGAGAAATTGGTATTATTTCAATTCCAAATATTGTTGGGTCATCAATAGCATCAGTTGGTTCAGGCTATTATATGAAATGGACTGGAAGATATTTAAAATTTGCTATTTATACAGCATTATTTGGATCATTTGGTATTATAATAGATTTAATTAGAGTCTACCCATTTGGATTGAAAGTTTTCCCAACTAAATTTGAACAATATTTAATTATGGTTCCTCAAGGGATTTCATATTCTGCGATGATTACAGTTACATTATTATCATTAATTGCATCAGTTCCAGTCGAAGCACAATCATCAGTTACATCAATTCAATATGCATTTAGAGGAATGGGATCAACTGCAGGTGCTTCAGTTTCATCATTTATTTTTAACATTTACTTAACGAAATTATTGACCAATAAATTAACAATAAATAAACCTGAAGATTATTCAAATGAAAAATTATTAGATTTAATCAATAAAGCTTTGCATAATGCTGATTTTATTAATTCTGGTGAAGCACCTAAATGGGCAACTAAATATTTAATTGAAAGTTATGGTATTAGTTGTTATGCTGCATTTATTTTTGCATTTTTGGTGTCCATCTTATGTTTATTTAGTATTTTCATGATTAAAGAATATAAATTGCATGCTACAATTAAGAGAAAGTGATTTAAAAGCTATTTACAGTATTATATTATTCATTCATTGGTTAGAGTTAGAGAGACCTGAATTTTACATTATATACATTTTATTTATTTATTAAAATACATTTTCGAAAAACATAAAAAATGTCATGTTCGACATCAAATAGGAAATGTTGCCACCCTGCGATCGGTACCATGGGTGGTTTGTCCCCTAGTAAAGAATCGCTTATGTATGGGAATCGTAAATACCACCCTTCACAATCACCGAATTATCCTTGATATCTTCACAATTTGCCTACTAGAGTGTTGAATGATACTTTGGAAAAAGGTATTTGTAAATTTTAAGGAGAAATAGCACTGTTAGAAGGAACAAGGGGGTTGGAATTTGTGATTCCCATACATAACTTGAGATTTGTGTGTGATTTTACTACTGAACCAAGAAACAAATTCCAAACAACCTTTTTCTTTTGATTTTACCTTCATTGTCTGTCTCAATGTGGTATGATATGTTGTCTTGTTCATGGCTTTAATCTTTAATCCTTCCAAAATTATCATCTTTCTTCAAATTCTAGGGACTGGATCGAACAACGCATAAGATCGAAAATCGAAGTGATCCAAAATACTAAATACCCAATTAAATCAAACTAAAAAACTGCCTTTATTCAACTTCATTTCATTGACCCTTTATAACCTACAAAAATGATGTCTCTTCTTCTTCCAGGCTTTCCCTGTGCTCTTCTACCTATCTGTTGCTGAGTTGAACAATTTGAACTATAAGTAGTGCTTAGACATGACTCAACTAGACCATTTTATTTCTCTATTGAATTCATTTCCAAAGGAAATTCAACAATCAATATTATACCAGACATTAGACTTGATTGATTGGAATTATACAAGCTGGTTAGATTTCTACAAAATATATCATGCATTTTCAATTAGACCAACAACTAAATTACAGTTTGATTTAAGCTTCGAATTAACTATGACTTTTGAAAAAACTTTAACAGTATTTTCTTATTCAAGTGATCTGTTTTCTGATTTCACTAATTTTTTTGATTGCATAAGTTCATCTAGAGAAATATCTTCAATTCATGTTTCATATCCTGACAATATTTTTGAAACATCTAAATTCTCTGAGTTAATTTTAAAATATCATCCAACAATCATATATCAACATTCTACCTTTGGTGGGAGTTCGAATATATTAGCATGGAATAATAGAATAGGACGTTATGGTTCTATTTTGTTGGTTTCTAGTTTTAATTTTAATATTAATGCAGTTCAGGTTTCATCTGATGAACTGGATAATTTTATGAAAGTTAAAGATAAATATCAGTTACCACTTGATTACATAGAAATAACAATTAGACACCAAGTTGATCTTGAAAGGATTTCTGAGATTTTAGAAATCTCTAAATTAGTTAAAATTAAATTAAGCTCTGTTTTGTCCTTGCAAGAGATTAAAATTTTATATGATCTATTAAATGGACACCCAAATAGAGTTGAGTTAAATTCTTTCTTCTTTGAATCTCGTGAATCAACATTTACTGATGAATTAATCAAATTGTTACACTATCCTAAAAATTTAATTTCTGTCCCTATAAATTTAATAGAGAATATTCCCTATCAATTGAAAGATATTAAAGAAGTCAAATTAGGCTATCAGTATTCTTATAATCAGAAAGCTAATTGTATTGTTTTTCCTAAGATTTACTGTAAAGAATTACATTTATGGGCGGTAAGCATTAAAAATACTACTTTCAAAAATATAAAGTGTTCATCATTGATTCTTGGACCTCCAGAAGACACATATGCATCCACAAATTGGAAAATTGATCAAAAATCATTTGAAACTATTTCTTCTACTGTTGCTTCATTAAAAATCAATTTGCCAATTATTTTTGAAAGTAGTAATAAGTTTAAAAGATTAGCTTCCCTTCCTAAATTTCTCAAAACATTTACTACTAGGTTAGATACAATTCCATCATTTGAATTCAAGTACTCTGAACATTTATATAAGTTGACTGTTTTTGATGTTTATCTATCTGAAGAAAATGATATTTGGAAAAATATTCCAGAAGGGTTACAATTTTTAATAATTAATGAATCTAATCCATCAAATAGAAAATGTCCAACTGGTAAAAAATTTGGAATCAATCTTGATTTACTTTCATTAAAAGTTGAGAATATTGATCTATTAACACATAAAAAGATTACACATATCTGTATCAACATGGACCTTCCAGAATCATTGAAAACTAAAAGTAGAAGATGGGCAAGATTGAATATTTCAAAACCTAATATTTTAAATATTAAATTGAAACCAGGTTCAGCTCCTTTTATCATCCTTCCTTCAAATTCTTTAAAACTTATAAATGTTTCTGATATAAATCACAGGCCATTATCTACTAAATTGTTAAAAAAGACTGCTGGGGTTCATATCTTTGATTATGGTAAAGTTAAGACAGATGGAGAATTTCAAAAATTATCTTTTCAAGTTACATGAATTTGTTTTTTTGTTCTTATTGTTGTTAATTGTATTTGAATTTAGAATTATTGAGTTTTATATGTTGTATTGCTAGCTGTATTTGATTTTATTTAAGACTATAGTATATGCTGTTTTTTTTAATTTTATAGAGTACGTATAATGCCATATATATGATATGATCAATGATTATTGATCACTGATGCATGATGTGAGAAGATAGATCCATATAAGAGTTTTGTTCATTAATTTACTAATTAAGCCAATAAGCTGAAATAATTTGAACTTCTTGGGGACTAAGAATGACGGATTTGTAAAATCATCATGAGATTATGAGCTCTAATTGTGTAATTTATTTATTTTGAAAATTCTCCTTTGTTAATATGTTCCAAGAGAAGTTATAATCTTTTAATATGTTGTAACTGTGATTCCTATACAATTCATGGAAATCACACCAAAATAGGTATGCCGTAATAAGACGGAGTCGTTCATTTACATCAAACTGAGATTTAAGGAATACAATTTTCACATTTTATCTCTTAATTAGTACGTTAATTAATTCATCGTCGTCATCGATCATATATAAATGATTCCTAGCTTCCTTAGCTAGAACTATGGCTACTATTTGCACCCAGAATCTAGATTTTGTTTCCGCTGGAGTTTTTGGGGTAATTTTGTAATTTTTGATCAAGTTCAATAAGTTCAATTAATAATTAAGAATTGTAGTTTGAATTTCTTCTTTGGTATAGTTCCTTTGTAGATTATTGATTCTTATTCTTATCAAATATAAACATAGTCAGAATAACAAACATCATTTGATATTTTTGTAATTGATAAATTATGTGATTCAACTCAAACAAGCTCTCTATTCTCTTGAAATTGAAAGAAAGATGTTAAATGTAGTTTTTAATCCATCTGTAGAGCTTACTTGTCTCTTTTGTCCTCATATATTCTCATTTCCTTGTTGGTTAATCTGAGTTATAAGGACTTGTCTATGTTTCCTTGATATGGTGTATCGATATCTGAGCTGTTCCGGCGCCTCTGCCAGGCTGCCTGACGTGTCTTTTGATCTCTGTAACACAGTACGTCGTCAGCTTATTATCTACTTGCTATTCGTTTACCACTCCTTAAGGATACTACAGACACTGAAATAAGAGTTTTAACCATCCCATCATGAATATGGAAACTGATTTAGAAGACTTCAAAAAAAAGAAGCAACCAGCTTTAGTTGGATCATCAATTAGAAGTGATTACCCATCAACAAATCCAGGCAGATCAACTACTGAAAAACTATTGAGTACAGATGAAGAAAGACCAAGATCAACCTCAAGACTATCTGTTATTAACTCACGTTTATCAACTTCAAATGATTATGTTTCACTTGCTGAATTGAAATCAGAAGGTGGGTTATTAGCAGATGAAGAAAACGATTTATTAGATGATATTTTAGATAATGAAGGTCATTTTAAAGATGATGCTAAACAAGTTACTGAACAATTGAAAGATTTAGAAGATAAGAAGAAAAAAGAAAAGTCTAGTAAATTAAGTATTACTGATGATGATCAACACCATCATGATAACTTGGTTAAAAAAGAAAATCAAGTCTTTGGTGGTGATTCTGGTAAATTCGTTGCTCCAGCTGCTGCTCAATCAAATGAATTATCTGATTTTCACTATGATACACCTGTTTCAAAGAAACCTGGAAACGATGATAATACTCATGAAATTATTAAACCTGAAGATGTTGAATCTCTTCATGAAATTTTACATAAAGTTAATGAAGGCAAATTAGATACATCAAAAGAAGTGAAACCATCTAAATCTAATAAAAAAATTGATATTAATGAACCTATAATTCCAGATTCAGCACTAGAAGTTGATTCAGAAAAGACTGCTCCTGCAAGTATGAAAGAAGGTTCATCTTCAAAATTACTAGAAGAACAAAAAAGATCAAGAACTGCAAGATCCCCATTTAGAGAAGGTACTGGTATGCTTAAACCACACTTAGCAAGAGGTGATTCATATCATAGCGGTTTAGCAGTTGACGATTATTCCAATTCGACTACATCAACTCCTCCATTATCATTTGGTGAAGTTACAGAGAGAAAACCAAGACATGATCCAAATGCTTCAAAAATAACTAATTCATCTTCATTAAATTATTTGAGAACAATTTCAAGATCAAGATCAAGAGCTAGTAGAACTCAATCAAATCCACGTTCAAACGTTGCTCCTGTTGCTGCAGTTGATAGTGAAATCGAATCAAAAAATACAGGTAAAGGTCTAACTGGTTTTTCAGAATTAGCTGAATTAGAAAATGCTTTAAGTAATGCTTTAAAATTAATGGAAAGTAGTGAGTCAGTTAATGATGGTTCAAAAATTAGCAGTTCTGATAATTTAATCAAAAGTTTACATGATAGTGTCAATGATGTTCCAACTAATAGTGCTGGTAAAACTGATTTAGATGATGTTAAAGAAGAAGATGAACTTGAAGGTGACGAAACAGCAAGTACAGTTAATGACGATGATCTATCAACAGCAAAAGAAGAAGATGCTAGTACTGCTAAAACAGAAAAGAAAATAGAAGAAAATGCCAATGATGATAAAAAAATTGATTTAAAGACCCCTGAAATTAAATTGGATCCTCCAATTATAGCTGAACCTGAGATTACAAACCAAGGAGAAGAAGAAGAAGAAGAAAAAGAAGAAGAATCAGATTCTTTAGAACCAACTGATTCAGAAATGAATTTTACTAATTCAGAAAAATCCACCAATTCAATTGAATCACTTAAATCATTTGCATTTTCTGAACCAGAAGTTGATAACGAAGAATTGGTTTTGGGAAAAGCTGAATTAATAACTGATGAGCCTTCTAAAGAAGATGCAGATCTTGTTGAGAAAGAGGTTGCAACTCTCAAAGATGATGAAACAATTCAACTAGACATTTCTGAACCTGAAGAAGTTAAAATAGCTGAACCTGCTAAAAAAGAACTGGAATCTACTGAAGAAGAGGTGAAAGATATTGAACCTACAAAAGAGGAAGTTAAATCTACTGAAGTTGTTACAGATGAAGATAAAGTTATCGAAGATGTTGAACCATTAGAGAAAAATTCAAAGCCTGAAGAGCTTGTGGAAGAAACTACTAAAGGATTAAATGTTTCTGAACCAATTGAAAAGGAAAAGTCTGTTACATCAGCAGAAGAAGAAAAGCCTGTTACACCAGCAGAAGAAGAAAAGCCTGTTACACCAGCAGAAGAAGAAAAATCAGTTACACCAGACAAAGATGTTGAACCTGTTGAAGAAGCCATAGATTCTGAACCAGTAAAGGAAGAAGAAGAAGCTATTAAATCCATTGAACCAGTTGATGAAGTCAAAAAGGAAGAAGTTACCGAGCCAGAGAAAGAAAAAGAAGTTGATTCTGATGATGATCTGGATGCAATTATAGCAGCGGCTGAAAAAGAATTGGCTGAATTAAAGAATTCTGGTAAAAGAGATACCCAAGCTGATATTGATTCTTTAATGGCTGAAGCTGAAAGAGAACAAGCTGCAAAAGCAAGATCATCATTATCAAATATTACCAGGGGTGCAACAAAAACAACAACAGCAGCAGCAACAACAACACCAACGCCATCAGCATCCAGTAGTTCTGTTTATGTTCCAAAAGAAACAAAGATGACATTTGAGGATGAACCTGTTTATATTTATACATCATTAGCAGGTGGGTTCCATGTTATGACTAGAACTAATAGATTAACTACAATTTTAACTGCAAATAGAATTAAATTTGAATATAAGGATTTAGGTACAGATGAAGATGCTAAAAAAGTTTGGAGAAGATATTCAGGAGGTAAAACATTACCTGGTGTTGTTAGAGGAAAAGATGATTATATTGGGAATTGGGAACAAATTGAAGAAGCTAATGAAAATTATGAGGTTAGATCATTAATTTACGAAACCTTTTAATATTGGTTATTTCATTGGGTGTATGTAGATACTAAACTTATTTATTTTAAAGAAAAGTTATTTATAATTAGTACTTTTATTTTATTTATATTGTTGATCAATTAAGTGTTTTTTTATTTATTTATTGATATTGCTATAAAATTAAATAGAATTCGAGAATTCAGCTAAAACAAGATATCCGATGCAATAACTCCTCCTTGCATCACAAGACTGATATTCCTTCTTTTAAAAGTTTCTGGAAATTCTTCATAATATGTAAAATAGTTGAAAGCTAAAATTACGAAGTTAATTGATTGAATATATTAAAATTAATGTAGATAAGTTTATAATACTGTGTGCTGAACTAATTCGAGAATGAATCAAATTATAGAAAGATGAAGCTAAATTAATTGAAATTAAGATACATGAGAATTTAAAAAATCATATATAAAAATAAAAATAAGATAAAGTGATAGCAAAGTAAAAATAAAATAGGTTCTTAGAGCAACTTCATCAGATGAGTATATGTGGTGATAACTTATACACCACCATGTTCATCTAAGCTCATCCTTTCACCAGCTAACTGCATATCCTGCTTGTACATTTCACGTTCTATTGATCATTGTAAAAAGCTAGAGAATAATAGACTCTCCAGGGGTCATTTTCACTATCAAAATGCCAGAGATCCTGATAAACAACTTATTAGAAATTTGAACTCATTTACTTGAAAAATCATCTGGAACTGAATATGGAAGCAATACTGGGAGCTTTCGGTATCTGCACTGATGTTCAATATGCCATAATATAACCTAATGAAAGTGATGATAATTTTTTGCAAATTGGGGTTGATGGGTTGATGGGTTCAAAGTTCAAACACGTAATGTCCGTATAAAAGGAATGAATAACTAGCAGGTAAAGAACCTAATAATGGACGGGTGAACTATGTGCAAACATAGTTGAACAGTTGTTATCAGTGAATCAGTTGTACATGAGTATGAATCAGTAGATGAAGAAAGAGAAAGAGAAAGAACAGTGTATAGAGCTTATAGAAAAAACAGTTCCTGGTTTTATACTAATTAGTAATTCGCTCTTTCCTTTCTTTTGAACACCAACAAGTATGAACACTGCTACTGATTATGCTCAATATTCAGAGAGGATATTGAATTATCTTCAAGACCCAGCTAGACTCACATTTGATAGAGGCGACATCCCACTAACTGATGAGGGTTTTCAACACTTTTTGGAAGGCTACCTCCAACTACACAAATCAACGGAGCTTGCTTATAAAATTTCATTTTCCAAATCAATGGAAGGCCCTACAGTTAATAATCCTTCTGTTTTATCCAGTAATCCCTCTGGAGTAATTCATATTTTTGAAGAATTAGAGTTTATCGAGATTACAGGTAACAACAATGCTAGACGTTCAAGAAACAATCATTTATGCAATCCATTTTTTGATGATTTAAAATCAGAGATTCAACAAAAGTTGCTTCATCGTTCTAAAGAACCATTCATGAAACCAACATATACTGCAATTATTGATAAGCCTGCATGCCCATTGACCGAACTTGAAAATGAGGGCAACGTCAAAACTTCATTTCTAGATAAATGCCTAGAAGTTATTAAAATAATGAACAACATCACAGACAATACATTGAAAGCCAGAGATTCTTTTGGATTAACAGCTCCTGGATTGCCTCCTGTCAGTTGTGATGCCATGATTTATACCATATTTGGCCCATTATTGCCCATTGAGATGAAGTTTACAAGATTGGATGAATTTATTCAAGGTATTAAAGATGATTCCGTTAAATGTAAAAGAGTACTAAGACAATTGTTTGGTTATTGCTTCATCAGTCATTCCCAGTATGGAATTTTGTCGAATGATTTTTCAGAATCAATTGTGTTCGAGTTTGATTTTGATTCATTTAATCCTGCTAATAATACCATAAAATTTTATTCTAGATTATTTTCAAATGATGAAAGAAACTACAATTGGGAAACAGTGATTGCTTGTCTTGTATTTGAGCAATTAAAGTCAAGTGACGAAGATAAAAAGAAACTGATTGATAACTTCATAAAGCAATTTCGTTTTACAGAAAAAGTTGAAGAGTACAAGAAGAATAAAACCAAAGAATCTTCCAAAGACCCAACTCAAGGTGGTTTAGAAGCAATTAGAAGAGGTAATATTTCAGAATCTCAATATAATTCATATACCAAGAATTCTCTAGATGATAAAGATGTTGATACTAGTAATGTCAAATTCAAGGTTATTCAGTCTGGTGTTAGAAATGGTACTAAAGTTATTTCAATGGCTACAAAAGATTATAAAAAATTATTCAAGAGAAGTGATATGATTTCAGATTTTGATTCTGTCGTTATTAAAATACTCGATTTTACTCTACTTGAAAATTATTATTATAACTATCCGGAGAAAGGTTTACATTATAGTTTTCCCTCTTTTGAAGAATTCAAAATGCATTGCATTATGCAATATTTCATCGAGATTTCTTGTTATGCAAAGATCAAAGAATTTAATGGCCAAAATCCAAAAACCCCTATCCATTCTCCTCAAATGATCAACTTTGGATATTGTAACTTTTTTGTTAGAGACGAATTTTTTGGTGGATGTTTTTTGGTTCTTGAAGAACTTCCTTTTGTTAACTGTAAACCAAGTTCCAAAGAAGAATTTTCTAAGCTTAAAAAAGAAGAAAAATTATTATTACAAGCTGGAATTGAACATAACGATTTAGATCAAAGTAATTGCTGTTTTGATGGTACTAATGTTTCAATTTTTGATTTTAATTTTGCTAAAATTTTAAAATAATCAATTTTTTGTTCTATTTGTTATTTTTTTTCATACATTTTACCTTGCTTAATATTTTACACCTCATATATTTTACTTAATTTGCTTAATATTTTACACATTTTATTATTTTATATCCCCTAGTTCTAAAAAGAACAGCAGATTGTATTGTATTATAACTATAAAATAGAATCCGACAATCCTAATTAAGCTTAAAAGCATATCCAATGCAAGGATGCATATCGGAATATATACTACTCCATGCACCAGCAGACTGATATTCCGATGAAAAACTGAAAAGCGTTCACGAATTGTGGATTTTGGAACTTTGCAACAACATTTTGGCTGTCGTGGTACATTTCGTTGAATAACTCAGCACACAAATTTTCAGTACTTATGAAAGTCTTCACATAGTGTTTTTTCTTAATAGTCTACAAGATAATGTACTTGAAATTTCATCAAAAATTCTAGGGGACTCAAAAAAGTTGCTCTGCCCACGACAGCGAAAATGTCGTAATTATCAATTTCGAACCTTCCTAAATTGGACAATAGCACGTGCGCTTCCAGCTGTTTATTGGCTGATATAGCACATACAACATTTGCGCTGCTGTGGTGTGGTCGTTCTTTTGACCCTTTTAGGAAGGCCCGATGGATGTTCGCTGTATTATCTGTTTCCGGTAACTCGGATAATTTTTTAACTGCTCCTCTTCTTGTTCATCATCAACTTCAACAACTTCAACTTCAACAAAGTATTTATAGCTGAAACTTCCTATCCCTCCATGGCAATAATCTAAGTGGGATATATCGATATTGCGCCAACATATATCCATCCTTCACAGATTAATACTCTTTAAAGTAGAAAATAAGGACTAAACTGCCCTCTGATAGAAGTTAGAAAGAAGTTATAGACTATGACTCAAATTAATTAATGATTCATGTAATTCATTATGATATGATTAGTATAAATAATTATAGTAGTTGATTGAACCAAAATTACTGCTATCTAGCTAGGAATGTGATGATAAGTAGAAATTTCAGTCACTGATCACTAAAACTAAAATTCACTAAATCGCTATGAAGAAGAGCCATTTGGCATTTGGCCCAGTTATATAATTCACCATAATCCCAATTATTTCATCCCATATAACTAACATCATCTATGTGCCTCTAGTACCCTATAATGGCATATATTCAGGACGACTACTCTCAACCATCAATGAACAGTTATCCAACTTATCTTCGGCAATTACCCAATGAAACTTTCAACTTAGTCTTGCTTCACTCTACTAAGAAGAACACAGGAATACTTCAAGGTTGTGACAATTTAAATCCTTTAGTTTCCAATGATTCAAATTCCCTAAATCCATGTTTTATTTCACTGTTATTTGGTGGTGTTTCTCTTTTTTTCTTCTTGTTGGGATCTTACCAACTAATTGAATCTTTAATTTCAAGAAAGAAATATGGCTTTATATTATCAAAATCAATTGATCATATTAGATTACTGCTTAATTTAGTATTAACAACTATATTCATATTTTGTTTTTACCCTATTTTAATTAATTATTCAACCAATCCTTTCCAATTCATAAACTATTGGTTTTTCATATGTGTTTTCGTTTTCATCATATTACCATTAGAAATAATTCAACCTACAAATAGAGTTTGCCAATCAGCTACAACTATTCTATATTATCCTTTACAAACAGTATTATTTTTCATCGTTTTTATTCAACAAACCATTGGTGACTACCAAGTTATCAAATCAAATAATAACTTAGAAGATATACTTTGTTTAATTTTACTCTTAACTTCCTCTTCTTTAGTTTATTTAGAATATTTTCATTATAATACAACTGAAGAACTATATGGTTTTTATAAAGCAAATGATTTAGAAACTGATATTCCACATATTGTCTCCAAATTGACTTTCACTTGGATGAACAAAATGATTAAAACTGGTTATGAAAAAGGTGGACTTGATCAAGAAGACTTACCATTACCT
The DNA here is from genome assembly GCA_030572235.1 of Ambrosiozyma kamigamensis. Taxonomy (NCBI): domain Eukaryota; kingdom Fungi; phylum Ascomycota; class Pichiomycetes; order Pichiales; family Pichiaceae; genus Ambrosiozyma; species Ambrosiozyma kamigamensis. Next base: position 60,682 of record JAJLZM010000242.1, on the reverse strand, counting down.
CCTTCAAATGTTACAACTGAAAAATCTTTTCCAGTATTAGTTGAAAATTGGCAAAAACAATTAAATAAATACAAACTAAATTCAAAGGCTGAACCAAGTTTATTATTTGCTTTAACACTCAGTTTTGGTTGGCCAATTCTTAAATCATTCTTTTATGATATGTCAAACTCATTTATTTCTTTTATTCAACCTCAATTATTGAAACAACTAATTAAGTTTTTTGATAGATCAGATAACCCTCCTCCAATTATCGGAATGTCTATAGCATTTGGTATGTTTACAGTTTCAATTGCTGAAACTAGTTTATATAATCAATATATTATTCTAACAGTTGAAGCTGCTTTAAGTGCTAAATCAGGTTTGATGCAATTAGTTTATGATAAAGCATTGAAATTATCTCCTGAAGCTAAATTAGAAAGAACATCTGGTGATATTATTAATCATTTATCTGTTGATATTAGAAGAATTTCAAATTTAACTAGTGAGATTCAAACTTTATTTAGTGCACCAACTAGATTAATTTTAGGATTATGGTCTTTATATAATTTATTAGGTAATGCTACTTGGGGTGGTGTTGCAACTATGCTAATTATGATTCCAGTTAATACTTATTTAGTTAAATCAATGAGAAGTTATCATAAAAAACAAATGAAATTAAAAGATGAAAGAACATCTGCTGTTAATGAGATGCTACAAAATGTTAAAAGTATTAAATTGTATGCTTGGGAAAAACCAATGTTAGATAAAGTTTCAGAAGTTAGAAATAATAAAGAATTAAAAAATCAATATACAATTGGTATAATCAGTTCATTTGTTACTTTTGCTTGGTCTTGTGTTCCATTTTTTGTTTCATGTTCAACTTTTGCTATTTTTGCATTAACTTCAAGTACTCCATTAACTCCTGAAATTGTTTTTCCTGCTTTATCACTTTTTGATTTAATTTCAGATCCAATATTTGTTATCCCATCAATGATGACCGCATTAATTGAGTGTAGTGTTGCTTTGTCTAGATTGAGCTCATTCTTATTAGCTGATGAAATTGATGAAACAGCTGTTATAAAATTGCCAAAAGTTAAGAAAAATGGTGAGCCAACTGTTACAATTTCAAACTCAACTTTCATGTGGTCCAAACCAATTTCAAAAAGATATTCAGATAATGAACACTATGACGAAGAAGCTTCTATTGAAAGTACAAAAGTTGCACTAAAGAATATTAATTTTGTTGCTAAGAAAGGTGAATTATCATGTATTGTTGGTAGAGTTGGTTCTGGTAAATCCACCTTCCTACAGTGTATTTTGGGCGCTTTACCAACTACTCCAGAAGATGAGTCTAAACCACACAATATTACAGTTTGCGGATCGGTAGCTTATTGTTCTCAAATTCCTTGGATCATGAATGCTAGTTTTAAAGAAAATATCTTGTTTGGCCATACATTTGACCCTGAGTTTTACAAAAAAACTATTGAAGTTTGTCAGTTATTACCAGATTTAGAAATTCTACCAGATGGAGATGAAACATTAGTTGGTGAAAAAGGTATTAGTTTATCTGGTGGTCAGAAAGCCAGATTATCCTTAGCTAGAGCTATTTATATGAGAGCTGATGTTTATTTGTTAGATGATGTTTTATCTGCTGTGGATTCTCATGTTGGTCAAAAGTTGATTGATCTAGTGTTAGGTAAAGATGGTATTTTAGCTACAAAGACCAGGATCCTAGCTACTAACTCAATCAAGGTTTTAAATCATTCCAAGAACATTAGTTTATTAGCTAATCATGAAATCCAAGAATCTTCAAAATTTAGAGATCTTATGAGAAATAAGAGTGGTCAATTATATAATTTAATTAAAGAATTTGGTAAAGAAGAACATGAACTTGAAACAGTTGACACATCATCTATTTCATCTGGTAAGTCATTTGTCAGTGCTTTTGCAGAGATTACTTCGAATTCAACTAAAAATTCAACTTCATCCTCAGAAGATTATGATGACCGTATCAATAAGATAATTAATCTTTCTGATGTTAAACAATTGGAAATTCCGGCTGCTCTTGAAGCTGAAGAAGAATTGGATACTAAAACTTTAAGAAGAGAAAGAAAACTTTCCAGTGCTAGTATCAAAAAGGCAAGTATTGCATCATTCAAAAGAAGAACGTTTAATCTTACTGATAATGTTAAAATAGGTAGAAAAACTGAAATTAGAAAAGAAACTAAATCAAAAGGTAAAGTTCAATGGTCTGTTTATTTAAGATATGCAGATGCATGTAGTTGGTCTGGTATTTCTATTGTTATGCTTTTGGTAATATTAACTGTGGGATTTTCTGTTGCAAGTAGTTATTGGTTGAAATATTGGTCTGAAAGTAATGCTAAGAATGGTGGTAATACCAATCCATTAATGTTTATTATGGTCTATGCTTTACTAGGAATTGGCTCTGCACTGTTTACTTTAATTAGATCCATTTCGTTGATTAGTTTTTGTTCAATAAGAGCTTCTAAGAAGTTGCATAATGATATGTCTACATCTGTTTTAAAATCACCAATGTCTTTCTTTGAAACTACACCAATGGGTAGAGTTATGAATAGGTTTTCACAAGATATGAGTAAGATTGATGGTCCATTACCAAGAGTTTTTACTGGAATTTTTGGACAAGTTATCAAAACAATATTTACTTTGGGTATTATCATTTCAAGTATGCCATTATTTATTGTGATAATTGGTGTCCTATCAGTTATTTATATTTATTATCAAAAATATTATATTGTGGCAAGTAGAGATTTAAAGAGAATTTCATCAGTTACTAGATCACCAATCTTTGGACATATTCAAGAATCATTAAATGGTGCTGAAACGATTAAAGCTTATGGGCAATTAGATAGATTTTTATTTCAAAATGGCCTTAATATTGACTACAATCAAGTTTCCTCATATTGCATGAAATCAATTAATAGGTGGTTATCAACCAGATTACAATTTATTGGGTCAATAATTGTTTTATGTGCTTGTGGTTTAGCTTTAATATCATTACATTCATCAAATCCAATGAGTGCTGGTTTATTAGGGTTAGTGATGAGTTATGCATTAAGAATTACATCTTCATTAAGTTACATAGTTAAAAGATCAGTTGAAATTGAGAATAATACTGTTTGTTGTGAACGTATATTTGAATTTTGTGATTTAAAGCCAGAGGAGAAAGAAGAAAGACCAAATGTTATTAAACCAACTCATGACTGGCCAAATGATGGATCAATTGAATTTGCAAACTATTCTACAAGATATAGAGAGAATTTAGATCCTGTTTTGAAAAATATCAATCTGAAGATTAATCCAAAAGAGAAAATTGGTATTGTTGGTAGAACAGGTTCAGGTAAATCTACTTTTGTATTATCAATATTTAGAATTATTGAAGCGATTGAAGGTGAAATTGATGTTGATCAACTGAATACAAGTAATTTATTATTAAATGATTTGAGAAAAAATTTATCTATCATTCCTCAAGATGCACAATGTATTAATGGTACAATTAGATATAATTTAGATCCATTTAATGAATATTCAGATCAACAAGTTTGGAAAGCTTTAGAAATGTCGCACTTAAAGGAACATGTCATTAAGATGTCCAAAGATCAAGAATTGATTGATGAACCATTAAGTTGTAAGATCAGTGAATCAGGTTTGAATTTATCAGTTGGTCAAAGACAATTATTCTGTTTAGCTAGAGTTTTATTAAAATCCCAACAATCAATCAATGAATCAATTAATCCAAGTAAGATATTAATTTTAGATGAAGCTACATCATCAGTTGATGCACAAACAGATAAGATTATTCAAGAGACAATTCGTTCGAAATTGAGTAACTTAACTATTTTAACTATTGCTCATAGACTAGATACAATTATGGATAATGATAGAATTTTAGTTTTAGATAATGGAGAAATTGCTGAGTTTGATACACCTGAAGTTTTATTAAAAGACAAGGAAAGCAGGTTTTATAAATTATGTGTTAGTGGTGGGTGTATCAAGGAAGATTAGTCATTTTAATTATATTTAATTTGTGTACAAATATACAAAATTGTAACAAAAGTTGGTTAAAATCAAGATTACGTAATAAATCTCCATATTGCGGCTGTGTGTCTTGGTGTGCGGCGCCTCGGCGATATTTCCCAATACGGCGCACTCCCCGAAAACCTCGAAAAGAGCGTCGAGCGAGTCTCTGGAGTGATAGAAATTTATAACTTTTTGATTTGTCCTCTCTCTCATGAGGATACAAACCATATTAATACACTTTGAATCTCTATTGTAGTTTTGACATCGTATGACACTTTGATCATAGAATTACACCCTTTTTTTACTCTCATTCAATGGAACTTCAATCATGGTATATTTAGTCAGCTCGGCAGGCAACCACACTTTACAGGGATGCCTAAATCTACAACCTTTAATATCAAATGATTCAAATTCCTTAAACCCTTGCTTCATTGCTGCTGTATTTGGTGGTATTTCTGTTCTTTTCCTCCTGCTAGGTTCTTATCAATTAAGTCAATCGTTATTTTTTAGAAAAAGATATGGATCTATACTTTCAAAACCTTCAGATTATATCAAATTAAGTTTTAATTTATTACTAGCCATTTTATTTATCATATTCTATTATCCAATTCTATTTGATTTTTCTAATAAATATTTTCAATCTATCAATTATTGGATTCATTTACTTGTCTTTTCATTTATTATATTGCCATTAGATTTGATTCAACCTACAAATAGAATCTATCAATCTGCTACAACTCTTTTATACTATCCTACTCTAGCAATCTTGTTTTTTGTTGTCTTTATCCAACAAACATTTGGTGAATATCAAGTTGTTAAATCTTCAAATATTGCTCTGAAAAGTGTTCTCAGTTTAGCATTAGTTCTAATTTCTACTTTATTAACTTATTTGGAGAATTATAAATTTTATCCAAACTTTCAATTGATAGAATATTATCAATCTAATGGTCTACCAACTGATATTCCAAATCTTGTTTCTAAATTAACTTTTGGATGGATGAATAATATGATTACAACTGGTTATAGAAAAGGTACTATAGATCAAGAAGATATACCTCTGCCTCCTCTATTCATTACTCCTGAATATTCATTTCCAGCATTATCTTCAAAATGGAAAGATCAATTGACTAAAAATAAAATTAATCCAAAGTCTAAACCAAGCTTATTTACTGCGTTGGGTCTTGCATTTGGCTGGTTGGTTTTCCAAGCATCTTTTCTTGACTTATCTAACTCGTTAATTGCATTTGTTCAACCTCAACTATTGAAACAATTAATTAAGTTTTTCCAAAGAACTGATAATCCACCTTTAATTATTGGGTTTTCCATTTCTATGGCAATGTTTATTGTCACATTAAGTCAAAATGTTTTTCTTAATCAAAAGGTTCTTTTAGTTGTTCAAGCTTCTATTGCAGGTAGATCTGCATTAATGCAATTGATTTATGAAAAAGCAATGAAGTTATCCCCTGAATCGAGAATAGAAAGAACATCTGGTGATATTATTAATCATTTATCTGTTGATATTAAAAAATTTGAAAAATTCCCAGCTGAATTTCTAACTTCATTCACAGCCCCAACTAGATTAATCATAGGTTTAATATCTTTGTATAAATTATTAGGAAACTCTGCTTGGGCTGGTGTTGCAACAATGTTAATTATGATTCCAGTTAATACTTATTTAGTTAAAACATTAAGAAAATATCAGAAAAAGCAAATGAAATTAAAGGATGAAAGAACTTCAATTGTTAATGAAATGTTACAAAATGTTAAAAGTATTAAACTATATGCATGGGAAACGTCAATGTTAGATAAGATATCAGACGTTAGAAATAGTAAAGAGTTAAGAAATCAAGTGATAATTTCTATTAGGATGGGATTTGTTACATTTGCTTGGTCTTGTGTTCCTTTCTTTGTTTCTTCTACAACATTTGCTGTGTTTGCTTTTACATCAAATACTCCATTAACTCCTGATATTGTTTTTCCTGCTTTAACACTATTTGATCTAATTTCTGATCCAATCTTTGTTATTCCTAATTTAATTAATTCTTTAACTGAGTGTAGTGTTGCCTTATCTAGATTAAGCTCTTTCCTATTAGCTGATGAAATTGATGATTCAACTATAACTAAGTTACCAAAAGTTGATAGAATTGGTGATTCTGCTGTTACAATTAATAACTCTACGTTTTTATGGGCCAACCCGGCTTCTAAAAAATACTCAGATAATCCAAACTATGATGAAGAATTAAGTATTGAAAGCAGCAAAATTGCACTAAAGAATATTAACTTTGTTGCTAAGAAAGGTGAATTATCATGTATTGTTGGTAGAGTTGGTTCTGGTAAATCCACCTTCCTACAATGTATTTTAGGTGCTCTACCAACTATTCCAGAAGATGAATCTAAACCTCAAAATATTACAGTTTGTGGATCAATTGCTTACTGTTCTCAAGTTCCATGGATTATGAATGCTAGTTTTAAAGAAAATATCTTGTTTGGACATAAATATGATCCCGAATTTTATGATAAGACTCTTGAAGTGTGTCAATTATTACCAGACTTGGAAGTTCTACCAGATGGTGATGAAACATTAGTTGGTGAAAAAGGTATTAGTTTATCGGGTGGTCAGAAAGCCAGATTATCTTTAGCTAGAGCTATTTATATGAGAGCTGATGTTTATTTATTAGACGATGTTTTATCTGCTGTGGATTCTCATGTTGGTCAAAAGTTGATTGATTTAGTTTTAGGTAAAGATGGTATTTTAGCTACAAAGACCAGAATCCTAGCTACTAATTCAATTAAAGTTTTAAACCATTCTAAGAATATCAGTTTAATAGCCAATCTTGAAATTCAAGAATCTTCAACTTTTAGAGAACTTATGAAAAGTAAGAATGGTAAATTATACAATTTAATTAAAGAATTTGGTAGAGAAGAACATGAACATGATGAGAATGAATTTGACTCCATGTCATCTGGGAAACCTTTAGATTTTAATACAACTTCAGAAGACACATCTGAAGGTACCTCTGAATTTTGGTCTTCAGAAGATGTACTTTCTGGTGAAACTGGATTAGGAATAGAAACTGAGAGGAAATTAATATTAAAGAGAAAATCATCTAGAGATACACTAAGAAGAGCAAGTAATGCTTCATTTAAAAGAAGACCCCTGAATTCTGTTGAAAACTCTGGAATCAAGAGAAGAACTGCAATTAAGAAAGAAAGTAGAGCTTTAGGAAGAGTCAATTGGTCGATCTACTTTAGGTATGCTGAGGCTTGTACTTATTTTGGTATTATTTTAGTTTTCTTGTTAGTTATAGCAACTGTTGGCTTATCTGTTGCTAGTAATTATTGGTTAAAGTATTGGTCGGAAAGTAATGCTAAGAATGGTAGTAATGCTAATGCTTTAATGTTTGTTCTAGTTTACGCAATGTTTGGTTTTGGGTCTGCTCTTTTTACCTTCATTAAATCTGTTTGTTTAAGTGCATTATGTACCGTTAGAGGGTCAAAGAAATTACATAATGATATGGCAGTTGCAGTTTTAAGTTCACCAATGTCTTTTTTTGAAACTACTCCAATGGGTAGAGTTATGAATAGATTTTCTCAAGATATGAGTCAAATTGATGGCCCAGTTTCAACTATGTTTTTTGCTGTTTTTGGAGATATTGTCAAGGCATTATTTACTTTAGGTATCATTACTATTAGTATGCCATTATTTATTGTTATTATTGGTGTTTTATCAATTGTGTATGCATATTACCAACAACGTTATGTTATTGTCACTACTGGGTTAAAAAGAATTACCTCAATTACAATATCTCCAATATTTAGTCATATTCAAGAATCAGTGATTGGTGCTGAGACAATTAAAGCATATGGACAGTTAGATAGATTCAGTTTCATGAATGGCGCCAATATTGGATTTAATCAAGTTTCAGATTATAGTATTAAATCAGCCAATAGATGGTTAGGAACAAGAACAAGATTTATTGGAGGTGTTATTGTTTTATGTACATCATTGTTAGCTTTAGCTTCTTTACATACATCAAATCCAGTCAGTGCTGGATTATTAGGTCTAGTTATGAGTTATGCATTAAGAGTTACTATGGCGTTGACTATGATTGTTAGAAATTCTGTTGATGTTGAAAATAATGTTGTTTCTTGTGAACGTGTATTTGAATTCTGTGATTTAAAGCCAGAGGAAGATATTAATAGACTAAATGTTATTAAACCAGCTCATGAATGGCCACATGAAGGATCAATTGAATTTACAAATTATTCTACAAGATATAGAGAGAATTTAGATCCTGTTTTGAAAAATATCAATCTGAAGATTAATCCAAAAGAGAAAATTGGTATTGTTGGTAGAACAGGGGCTGGTAAATCTACATTTGTTTTATCAATCTTTAGAATGATTGAAGCTATTGAAGGTGAAATTGATATTGATCTTTTAAATACAACTAATCTTCTATTACCCGACTTAAGAAAGAATTTATCTATCATTCCTCAAGATGCACAATGTATTAATGGTACAATTAGATATAATTTAGATCCATTTAATGAATACTCAGATAAACAAGTTTGGAAAGCTTTAGAAATGTCACACTTAAAGGAGCATGTCATTAAGATGTCCAAAGATCAAGAATTGATTGATGAGCCATTAAGTTGTAAGATTAGTGAATCAGGTTTGAATTTATCAGTTGGTCAAAGACAATTATTCTGTTTAGCTAGAGTTTTATTAAAATCCCAACAATCAATCAATGAATCAATTAATCCAAGTAAGATATTAATTTTAGATGAAGCCACATCATCAGTGGACCCTCAAACTGATAAAATCATTCAAGAGACAATTCGTTCAGAATTGAGTAACTTAACTATTTTAACTATTGCTCATAGACTAGATACAATTATGGATAATGATAGAATTTTAGTTTTAGATAATGGAGAAATTGCTGAGTTTGATACACCTGAAGTTTTATTAAAAGACAAAGAAAGTAAATTTTATCAATTGTGTGTTAGTGGTGGTCATATCAAAGAAGAATAACTGCCTAATATTGTGTTTTTTTATACTGTAGTATATTTATTAATTAGTTTATTTATTTGTTTTATTTCATTTTTTATCTTTCACTTTCGGACTTCGGAGTTAACAATCTTTGAGTACGTAAGCATTAACGTAATTTTTAATTTTTTTGTATTTTTTGTATTTTTTTTTTTCAGCTAAATTATATTCCTAGAACTACACTTGTTTCACTAATAACACTAAAGAAAGATGGCCATAATAGAAGAGCAACTACAAAGTGACTCTGATTACGAATCAGACTCCAATGAAGACTTGCTAACATCAGTTTCATTAGGTTTTGTTGATGTACCAATTTCAAAAGATGAACAGCCTGATATTGAAGATTCATTTATTGGAGGTAAACCTATATGGTTCAATGAGAATTCTCCTCCACCATCAGATCTATTATTATGCAAGAATTGTTCTAAACCAATGCATTTATTATTTCAAACTTATTCAAATTTAGAAAATACATTTTATGATAGAATAATTTACATTTTTAGTTGTAATAATCAATCATGTAGAAGAAAGCAAGGTACAATTAGAGCAATTAGATCTATTTATAAAAATCCTGAAATTATCAAGCAAAGAGAAAAAGAATTACAAGATGAATTAGCTGAAAAAGAATTAAAAAAGAAACAAGTTGAAGAAGATAAAGAAAAATTGAAAAATTTAGGTAATGATTTATTTTCAACTAAAAAGACAACTAATACAAATAATAATAAATCTAATTCATCTAATCCTTTTGGCTCAAATTCGTCTAATCCTTTTGGTTCAAATTCATCAAACCCATTTGGTTCAAATGCATCAAACCCATTTGGTTCATCTAACTCATCTAATCCATTTGCATCAAACACATCCACTAAGAAAGAAGATTCAAAGAAGCCAACCTATGCAGAAGTTGCAAAGCCACCTAAAACAGCAAAACAAACAACACCTTCATCATCATCATCATCATCTGAATCATCGAAAAAGTTAGATATAAAACTACCTGAATATCCAGGATATATATTATTCATAGATCAAGAAGAACTAGATCCAAAAAAGCAACAGTTACCAGAATTACCAGAAGGAACCAAAATCCAAACAGATGAATCATCAAGCTCTAAGGGTGGCAACAAAGATAAAACTTCAAAATTATCACCTGAAAAAGAAGAATTAGTTAAAATGTTAGATGATTCAACATTTCAAAATTTTACAAATATTTTATCATATAATCCATCACAAGTTTTAAGATATGAAATTGGTGGTAAACCATTATTATATTCAAATAAAGATCCAGTTTCAAAAATGATATTAAATGATTCAATTCCTAAGTTATCAAATGTTAGACAATTTGAATTACAATTGATGCCTAAATTAATCATTGATTTAGAATCAGATGATAAAATTGATATTATAAAAGAAGGTATGGAATGGGGTACCATTATTGTTTATACTGACGTTGATGATTATATACCTAGATTAGATGAAAATTATATTGGTTACGTTGAAGAATGGTGTGGTGTTCAATGGGAAGAAGAAATTAAAAGAGATTAAATGTTGTTTTTTCTTTTTCTTTTAAATATTTTAGTAAATTTAGTATAATGATATTAATGAACATTTAATTATAAAGAAATTCAAAACGATAATATAGTAAGTAGCTAATCTAATAATACAACAAAAAAATTATGTATAGAAAGTAAAGAAAAACAAAACAGACAAACAAAGTCATCCAATAATATATGATATGAAGAACAAAATTTTAAAAAAAAGAATTCATAACTGGTGTGACAAATGGAAATAATGCAAAAAGAATAATGAAATGATAATAAACAAAGAAAACAAAATTAAAGAATTAAAAGTACAGGTGAAAACAATTTAATGCAACAAAAAGAAAAAAAAAACACAAAAAAAACATAAAATCAAAATATGAGTATTCAATAACAGTTTTTTTAAAAAAAAAAACTAGTTAGAAAGATGATCAATTAACAAAATTAAGATAACAGTCTCGGAATATGAAAACTAGTTATGGATAAATGATCAACAATTAAAATAAAATTAAAAAAAAATAAATAGTTAACAGTTTCCAAAAGAAAACTAGTTATAACAAAAAAAAACAGCACAGTGGATGACTAAAATTAAAACAGATAATTTAATGTTGTTGTTTCTCTTTCTTCAGTGTTTGATGATTACGGAGTGTTTGCTGAGTACGAACTTGTTTAATTAATGCATCAATTGCCGTAAAATTGTTATCATCTCTAGCAAATGTTCTATGTTTATCATCACTTATATGTTGATCAAAATCATCATATTTAACTCTACAATTTTCACAATAACCTGGTTTCATTTCTTCTTTTTTCTTTTGTTTTTTAATGATTGTAGTTGAAGTAGCTGTAGTATCTAGAATAGTCACTGATGTATTCTTTTGTTGTTGAGTTTGAACGACACTAATATCAGGTAGATGATTTTGATTATTTGATGTTGCATTGGTTGTATTAGTTGTATCATTTTGAATTTCTTGAGTTAATGTTGGTTTTCCAGTCTTTGTATTATCGTTAGAATTTTCTTCAGTTATTGATTCATCAACAGTTTCATTACCTTCTTGATCTTGATCTTCCTCTTCATCATCACGTTGTTCTTCATTTGATTCATCAGCGTTAATATTAACAGCTGTATCAACATGTGATATAATTTTTGCTTGATCAATTAATAATTTTTCATCATTAACCTCATTTTCAATTATAGTTCCATTTTGTAAAGAAGCTAGTTGAGCATAATTAGATTTATTAACAGTTGGAGCATTTAATTGAACTCTTGCTGAAGCACCATATAATTGTTTTTGTTTTTCTTTAACTGGAGTAATTGTATGAGGTAATGTAACTGGAGTACCTTGTTGTTGATTTTGTGATTCAAGTTGTGAATCAGGAAATTTAGATATAGTTGGAGTATTAAAATCATTATCATTTTTTTGTTTTGTAATTGGAGAAACTAATTCAACAGCAGTTTCATTATTAACATAAGATTCATCTCTTTCAAGTATTTTATTACTCTTTTTAGCTTTTTTAGGACTAATTTCAATAATTGAATTACTAGTATTATTTGGAGATAAACGAGGAGGAGTAGCTAATTTTTTACTAACTGGACCAAAAGAAATCACTTGACTCTTTTTTTGTGCAATTGTTTTATTAAAAACTGAAGATTTAGAAGGACCTAATCCATTACCATGAACTGCAGTTGAACCAGAAGGATTTATACCAGAAGCCTTAATTTCACCATAACCAGTAATTGAAGCTTGATGACTTGCAGAAACTGAAGTTAAATTAGAATATAAATATCTAGATGGAAAGTTAGTTGCAAGTCTAGATGAACGATATTTTTGTTGTTGTTGCTGCTGTTGTTGTTGTCTTGTAGCAATTGAATCTAACTGTCTTTTCTTTTTAGGTGGCTGTTCATCTTCTTCAATAGTTTCATATTTTAATGAAGGAGCTTCTAATAAATGAGGTTGTTGTTGTTGTTGTTGTTGTTTTTTATTATTTCTTAATTTTCTTTGAGTTAAAGCAGAAGGATTATATTGTTTTTCCCAATCTAATTTAAATTGTTTTCTTTCATCATAATTTAAACCTTTAATACCACCAAATAAATAAGCTTTATTAATTAAATCTTCTCTAAAAGGTTTTTCTCTTTCTAAAGTTTCTAATCTTCTTTTATGTCTTTTTTCAATATCAATTGGGTTTGATAATCTACTATCTTCAATAAATAATGATCTACCATGAGTTGATTTATGAAATTTTGGATAATGATGAGTTGGACTCCATTCTTTAATTGAAATTGGTCTAACTTTTTGTTTTAAATCATAAGCATGAATATAAAAACCAGTAAAGTTTTTAATATCATCTCTTAAAGCATTTGGATCTCTATCATTTTTTCCATATAATTTTTCTTGTTTTAATAAACTTGATAATCTATTTAATTTATTTGGATGATTTAATTCCCCATCAATTTGAATATCTAAATTTTTAAAAAATCTAAAACATTTATCATGATTCCAAACATGAATTTCTGGTTTTTCTTTTATAAATTTAAAAATATCCCCTTTTTGATTATATTCTTTATTTCTATCAAAAGGTCTATTTGAAACAACAATTGTAACATTTTCAATTGAAAAAAAAGTTTCAACTTTAGCATGTTGAGATTTAAAAGTTGATTTAATTTTTTGAATATTTTTTTCATTAACTGGATCATTTTCAACATAAACATGAGTTGATTCTCTTAATATTAATTTCCATTTTTCTCTCCATTCTTCCATATTAAAATTTTCAGGAGCTAGTACTTGTTGTTTAGGTGCACGACGATATTGTTGTTGTTGTTGCTGTTGTTGTTGTTGTTGTTTTCTTCTCTTAGTTGCATTTTCAGCAGTTTGATCTAATAAAGGTCTTTTATTATTATTATTAATGATATTAGTATTAGTATTATTATTATTATTATTTTTTAAGAAAAAATTTGTTGTAATATTAGTATTTTGTTTTTCAGTTAAAGGGAACCTTTTTGGAGTTGACATTGCTAAAGTAGTTGGTAAAATTTTTTTAAGTTGTTGATGTTGAGGGGGAAGGTTATCATCATTAGAAGGATGATGTATTTGATTCATATTTGAAATGGTACTAATGCAGAAATGAGTGAATATAAATTAAAAACAATAACGACAATATATTTTTAGTCAGTTAAAGGGTATGAAAACACGTTATAAAAATGGGAAAAACAAACAGAGCAGAAGAGCAGAAAAGAGGGTACAATGCAAGCGACAGAGAGGAAAGAGATGCCAGTGGAGCAAGAATAGCAGGAGAAGGAGAAGACGTTGTGGAAAAGGGCCAAAAGAAGGGTTGTTTTACAGAAGTACTGAAAGGGCAATTCGTTCGTTGATCTGCCAGCGTGGCGGCCGTGCCAGCAGTGGCAGTAGTAAACAAAGGAAACAAGCAGCGTGTCTGGCCTGGGCGGGAGCACGACCTTTGAGTAGAGGGTTCTGTTACAGGTGGGACATTACATGGGAGTGTTACCTAGTAGTAGTACTATACTAGAACTTATATATATGTTTATCCATTAATTTGCACGTATACTACAAATTATGCCTGTAGAATAAGTACGCGTGTGTGTTTCTTCTGTAGAGTGTGAGGGTGTGAGGAATTGAGTGTGGGAGTGCGTATCAGAAATGCGCGCAGAGATTTGTGTCCATACTAAAGGCTGCTTATGTATGGGCACTGGAGTTACCAGGGTCCTGTTTTCCAGTTTACTGCCTATTCAACCCAAAAGAAAACGGTGGTTGAGTTTCTTATCAGTATACTGATATATTAAAGATAATTTATATACTTATTAAGAGTTGAGTGGTGTTTAAATCCTAAACAATTTCGAAACACATACTGAGCTTGAGCGAAAAACCAAAACCATTTTCAAAAGTTCACAAATTGTGCATTTTTGAACTTTTTGCGACAGCGCAAATGTTGTAGCAGTTAGCGAATAAGAGTGCAATAAACTACGTAAAAGTCAGGCGGATATTACGTAAGCCTCAGTTTCGTGCAGAAAAACATCGCTCAATTAGGAAGGTCGCTCACATTCGAGCAGTATTTTCGACTAATTGGGACGATTATCACAACATTTTCTGTGTCGTACGTATGCAACATTATTTCTGTCGTGAGTTTTTTAAATTCATTCGAACTTTTAAGAATTTTTTTTTTTTTCACATACGATTTATTCTATATTTTAATTATAAGGATCAATTAGGAAATCTAGATAATATAATAATACTAGAATTTCATTTGAATTTTTCAATAATTAATTTATTATTTCATAATTTATATTTTTTTTTTAATAATTAATTTAATTGATTGATTAAATTAAATGATTAAGTCGTATATGGAATACGGTAAAACCGTACAGCTAGTAATATAAAATTAAAGGCTGTTTTTAATATAAATATTAACCAATCAATCAATCAATCAATCAATCAATTATAGGTTTTAAAAAAATATTAAATAGAGATCTTGTACAGTAGTTAGATTTTATAAAAGAACCGAAGAAATAAGCGATAATTATTTCAATAATCAAATTACAACAATTAATTAACCAAGGTCTTTTAACTTAAAGGGATCATATCATAACATATAATATAGTACGTATTATATGAATATATAGCTATTACAAAATTTATTATAGAATATTTATTCGATATTTATTTAAAATATAAATTAATTTGTAATAAAATAAATCAACTTTTATATTTTATTTTTTATTCCTTAATTGAGGCAGTAAATCAAAATCATCATCATCGATCGATCATGCAGTAATTTAATTCAATTATAATTAATTGTAAATATACTGAATTGGGAATATTAAGGATATACGTCAAATTAATACTGTTATTATAAATTATACTATCCTATATATGCATAAACAGCGGATTAACCGCCAGAGATGAGCTCGAGCTCCAGTGATATCACCGATCCGTAATTAAGTTCCTTAACATAAGAACAGTTAGGTAGTTTCAACTTTTAAGTACAGTACAGTTAAAATAATTGTAATGTAATTGAATCAATTGATAAACGTTTTATTAATTATACCAGTGGATTAAAACATTGTTATTTACGATTTACGACGATTCTCGAGTTAATTTTTGATTAATTGGAAAACCAGATTTATAATTTATAATCCCTTAAGTAATTAAGTAATTGATTGCCTTGATATCATATGAACATCATGCAACTATTATGCAGTGAATAATTGTAATTGTAAGATGGGATATAATTGATTGGAATGTTTACGTAAGCGCTCTGAATGTGCCACCTGCGCCCCACGCCAGAGGTGTTTCATAGTGATGGTTGATGGTTGATGGTTATAATGTTTGATAATAGTTGATAGCTGATAGTTAAAAGACAGTAGTTAAAATGATAAGAACAGTACCGTAGTAGTAATCGTTGATACGTCGAAGAAAGAAAGAAGGAAAACGACCGTTGCACCGTTTATCCTTCTTTCGAGTTCTTTGTTTTATGTCCTGGTTTCAACTATATAAACCCAGTAATACCCAGTACATCCTCTACAATCTACATCCTCTCTCTAACACCCGCCAAACCCACTACAGTTGAAACCACGTTAACTACCTGTTACTACCAAACTCAACTGTTTTAATTATTTCTCGCTTATTACTTGAATTATTGAATTATTGTTCATTTTATCACTAATTCTATCTTTTATCCATTTTATCATTTTTATCCATTTTACCCATTTTATTCTTTCCAAATACCACTCTCTCCTTCTCATCCTATCATCCTACACTCTTTTAATATACTCTCTCTAAATTAGACTCTCTCCTCTCATATTCTTTATCTTATTATTATACACCAAAAAAAAAGAAAAGCAATCCACAAATATGTTACAACCTAGAAGTCTTAGAAAAGTATTATCAAAACTATTATCTCCAACCACTGAAATAACTGACTCTCAACCAATATCTGCTTCATTACTTTCAATCCCTGGAAATGAAGTTATCATTTCTTGTATTTCATCTGATGCTAAAAATCAATTTAATAATTCTTCTTCTTCAACAACAATAACAACAACAACTTCTTCTTCAAGTATATCTACTGTAAGCAATCATAATAATACTAGAAACAACTCAAATGTCGGATATGGTTCAACTGATGATATGAACATAAACCATGAAGAAAATAATAATTTATTAACAAAACATTCTTCAAATTCAAATTCAATACCACCTGAGTATCATCCAATAAATCATCAACAATCAATTAATGAATTAAATGAACAAATTAAATTTTTCACTCAACCTGAATTTTTAGAATCAAATTATGTTAAATTAAATTTAAATCCAATTGAAAATTTAAATATTTTATCAATTTTATTATTAAAAACTTTTAAAGAAAATACAACAACAAATAATAATAATAAACCTTATTCAATAATTAAATTTAATTCTTTTTATTTCTTTTTATATCAAATTAATGAAAATTATTTATTATTATTAGCAACTGATTTAAATTATCCAAAATCAATTGGTATTAAAAGAATGGAATCTGTTGTTAATTTCTTATCTGAAAGATTATAAAATTATTATAAAATTCATAAATTCATTAATTCATATCATATCATCTTTAGATCATACATCATTCATAGATAATACTTATAATAACAAATATATTTATACACAGAAATATACTTATATAAATACTAAAAACTTACTTACTTACTGCTTTCAATTTCAATTTCACTTTTTAATTTATTTATCAATTTAAAAAAAGAATATTAAAATTAATTTAATTATTAATATTTTTACTTACTACATATTGTTACTGTTAATTTCATCAATTATTTTTCAAACTTATTTTTATTTTTATTTTTTTAATATTGCTTTTATAATTATTATTAATTATACTATATACTCTCTAGCTGCTTAATTATTGAATTTTAATCAATTAAATTTAATATATTTTAATTCTTCTTCTTCTTCATTTTTTATTAAATTTATACGTTCTTTTTTTAAAAATTTAATTTAATTTAGTTTAATTTAATTTTAGTTTCTTCTTTATAATTGAATTATTATTATATAAATCTTTTTAATAAATAAGCTATTTAAATAAAATAAAATAAAATAAAATAAAATAAAATAAAATAAAATAAAATAAATTAAATTAAAATAAATTAAAATAAATTAAAATAAATTAAAAATTAAAAATTAAAAAGAAAAAAAAAAGAGCGTACAATACTACACATACATACAATACTAGTGTACTCTATATTTACTAATTTTTTAATAACAAGAATCAATTAATCAATAATTAAAAAAATGTAATGTTTATATGATTTTTCTTTTATAAGAGAGAGAGAGAGAATATAATTAATTCAAATAAAACCGAACTGAAAAAAAGTAAAAAGTAAAATCAAAAAAAAACAAAATATGATTAATAACAAAACTAAAAAAACAATAACAAACAGAAACAGAAAGTAGAAAACAAATAAAAATAAAAAAAACAAAAAAATATGCAGTTAACGTTAAAAAGAGTTAAAAAAAGTGTAAAAAAAGTAGAGTACTAATAAAAAAAAATCTAGTTTCTTAATAAGTAAATATAAAATATCAAATCCATCCTAATAAAAATATAATTTTTCTTTTCTTCAAACAACAAATAAAAACCAATATATTGTAATATAAAAAACCATCTATTTAATTCAATTAATTACCATCTTCATCTTCTTCTTCACTTGATAACATTTCTTCATCATCATCTTCTTCATTTTCCTCTTCCTCTTCATTTTCATTTTCATGATCATCAAAATCATCATCATCTAATTCATCATCATAATTATCTTCCCACCATTCTTCTTCTTGTTTATCTTCTTGTTCTTGTTCTTCATCTTTTTTATTAATTATATCATCTAAATCAGGAAATTGGAAACCATCAGGAATAGAAGCTCTTGATCTTTTAACTTCATTTTCAACTCTTCTTTTATATTCATTTTTATTCTTTTTCCAACTTATTGCTGCATCAACATTAGCAGGACTTGAAATATTTGGATCTTCTAATAATGATAAAATTGATAATAAAACAGATTCAACACTTTGAACAGGAGACCAGCATTCATTCAGTGGCTCATCAGGATTACTTTGATCATTACCTTCATGTAAAATCGATATACATAATCGACCATCATTATAAACATTTGGATGATAAATTGCTGGAGTAAATTTAAATTGAGGTGGAGAAAATGGATAATTTGTTGGAAATCTAAGTTGAGCTTTTAAATAAGCACCTTTGTAAAAAGAATCTGGATCTAACACTAATAATGCAACTTTCCAAAGAAATATATTCTCTTCATCTATTTCAACTTGAACTTGCCTTAAACCTGTTTTTGGATGAGTCAAATCTTTGTATTCTTTCCATAATCTCTTAGCAGCCGTGGAAGTATTAGACATTCTTGATTGTAGTTGAGCTGTGGGTATCTGGTGAGAGTGACTGTGGAGGTGTTTGGGGGCACTGTTTGTGGGAAGAAGAAGGAGTGGTGGAAGAAGAAGAGTGTTTAAGTGTTTACAAATTAGTAATTACGCTCAAACGATAGAACAAATCCGGACAGCGTCCGAGTGCGTGTTCCGGACAGCGTCCGAGTTATACAGTAGTTATACAAATACCTAGTAATACCTAGTAATTATGCCCAAACCTGGAGTTCTTCAACATAGTCAATGTATCCACCATCTTGCTCAGAAACAGACACTCCAACGATCCTGCTGACACTTTCTCGGATGCTGTCAACCAATAAACCTGACCCACATGTTAAAACAACTGTTTTCAACACTTTATTATTATCATTTACAAAGATTTTATTTTCTAATAATTTATCAATATTTGGTCTTTTATGAATTATTTGATACTTATTATAGATTTCTTCTTCTTCCATATCTTGAATCAATTCAACAGGTGTCTGCGCAGATAAATCAGCCAAATCAAATGAATTATTATCATTATTATTATTATTATTATTTTCAATTAATGGTGTGAATTCAGTTGATCCTGTTGAATTTGTCCTTATATTATGATTGCTATCATTTATTAAAACTTTTGATTTTTCTCTTGTTAAATAAATAAATTTATTAATTTTTTTATTTTCATTTGTATTTTTATTTTCTAATTCAATTAATTCAATTAATTCTTGTTTAAACCAACCTAATGATTTTTTAGTTTGATTAATCCAAATGAATTCAATTTCATTAGAAACTTCGGTATCTAATAAACTATTCATTAAATGATAATATGGACCTGGTATACCATTACCACCTGCAATTAATATAACTTTATCATAATTATTAATATTTAAATGATGACCATATGGACCTTCTAAACAAATATTTAATTCAATTTCTAATTCATCATCTTCATTACAACCTAATGATTTTAAATAATTATATAATTTTAATGTAAAACCTTCTTTATATTTAATATAAATTTTAATTTCGTCACTATTTGAATAAATTGTAAATGGATGATTTTCATAAATTTTATAATGAAATTTAAAATCAATTATATAAAAATGAATATAACAACCTGGAAATGAATTAAAATTTAAAGGTTTTTTAATTGTAACTATAATACAATCATTAATTAATTTAAATTTTGCAGTTTTTGTAAATATTGAAAATTTAATCATTGTTATAATTCTCCAAATTCTATCAATTAACCAAATTATACCACTAACAATAACCCAATTTATAAATCCAATATCTTTACAATGCATATATGCACTAAATAAAAATATAAATGCAAATAAAATATGAATTATTAAAAATAATTCATAATATTTTTTTCTAAAATAATAAATACCTTGAATTAATAATAATGCACCAAATCTAAATGAATTAACTCCATATTTCCAAAATTCTAATGATTCTAAAACATCTAAATTTCCATTATATAAAAAAAATTCAAAATAATAAATGGCATGAATATAAGCTAAAATAACCATTAATCTACCTAACCATTTATGAAATGAAATAAATGAACTAAATGATAAACCAGTAAATTTAATTAATAAATTGTTTCTACCACCAAATAAAAATAGAATTGGTAATTGAGCAAATGCTAATAAACCTGTTCTATCAGCAACAAATCTTCTATATTGTTGTTTTGATGAACCTAAAATTAAATTTGATTTTTCAATTTGATAATCAAATGATGCAATAATTATTATAAATATGAAATAAATAGTTAATGATATAGTTTCTTGAAAAGTTGGTAATAAAGAATCAAAAAATTTCCAATAAGGTAAATTTGATGAATATTTAAAACAATTAAATGGTTCTAAATGTTTATCTAAAAAAGTTGGTAAAGTTATTAAACTTCTAAATTTATTAATTAATTTATTTGATTTGAATAATCTTGGGAATTGATTTGATAAAAAACATATTAAAAAAAAGAAAACCCAATAAAAATTAATTATATGAATATAATTTGTTGATTTAATAATACTACCAATAAATGTAACATAAGATTCTTCATAATCTTTAACAAATTCAGAAGAAACATTAACTGGATTATATAAAGTTGTATTTGTATTTTGATTATCATTTTTTAGATTAATTGTTGCATTATTTAAAATATTTTGTAAATCATTAAAATTATAATTTTGTTTACCAAATTCATTACATGAATTAATAAATCTATTATAAGTATAATCTAATAAACTTTGTTTTTCAGATTCTTTTTTATAATTCAAATTATCATTGAAACATATTAATAAAGTACCAATTAATGGATCATGATTACAAATTGGATACCAATATTCATTATCTTTAATTGAAGGTAATTCAAATTCATAATTTAATTGTTTTGAAGCAGTTATACAAGAATATAATGTAGCGTCTTTTATTGATATTGAATGGCCTGGATGACTTGATGATACTAGTGGGATGAATAACGACGATATAAGAAATATCACTTTGAAGTTGAAGTTTGAAGATATGATAGATATCATAAGGAATAAATATAATTGATTTAATTTAACAACAAAAGAAGAAGAAGAAGAAAGAACTGAAGAAGATATTTATATGATGATTTGATGGCAGCGGTGCAAGCGGAAGATGATAAGGACCTTATATAATTGCCATCAATATTAACATGTGGATATCAGTTTCCACCAAAACCACCAAAATCTTTAATCTTTTGATCTCTTTCAGTAAAAAAAAAACAAAATCGCTTTCTCCGATATCTCAGAGCGTGCGGCGCAGAGCGGACCGGAGATACGGACAGCCGCACAGTTATCTCCGGCCGTCGCTCTCGGTATTTTCGGCGCTGCGACACGTCTTTTCTCTTAACACTACTGTCACTACTCTTTTTACCACAATACCCATGGCAGACCCAAACTGGATAGAAACGTCCTCAGGCAACAGAATACACAAGACATGCAAGATCAAGGGCACCACCCAGATCATCATAGCTGGAAACTCCACCATCGAATCAAGTTCAAAACTAATAGCGTTTGATAAACAGTCTCCTATATCAATTGGTAAATACTGTTATCTCAATAAACATGTCACTTTGGATTCAACCCCTTCAGAACAACGGTCAGAAGCCACCACCACTCCCACTCCTACGGCAACATCCGCCACTTCCTTTAATGGTATTAAAATTGGTTCATATACGTTTATAGATTCTAATTCTAAAATTTATTCAAATGTTGTTATTGGAAATAGAGTTAAAATTGGGAAGAATTGTAAGATTAGCAAAGGTACTGTTATTTATGAATGTTGTATCATACAAGATAATGTTGAATTGATTGAAGATTGTATCATTGCACCTTATTCAGTTGTTAAAATGCAAAAAAATGATTATGGTTATGATAAACTTATAATTGAACCAATTGAATCGAATGTTAAATTTAGAAATGAAGAGTTTGTTAAATCTGCTATATTATTGGGTGCTTATTAACTAATATTAAATTAAATAATGTTGTACAGTAATTGTAGTAAATACGCCATCTCAATGAACGGACTGCAGTGATAACTAAATTATAAATGTTCGCCTTAAATAACAAAACTGTTGTTTTTTCATATTAATGCTATTACACAGTTTACACGGAAAGAGACCTGTTTTGCCATTCAATTGCTTTACAAGATTATTCAATCAAATGTCATCATACCCAATTCCTCCACAGTTACCCTTATCTTTCAAACATACTCCAGATCAAATCAAATCTTTAACTGATGACTTTATAAAAGAATCAAAAGATTTAGATGATAAAGTTGCTTCTTTATATGAAACTGCAAACTTTGATAATGTTATTAAACCAATTTCTAAAAATGCTTCTTCAAATATAATTAATCAATTATTCTTTTATTCTTCTGTTTCTCCTGATCAATCAATTAGAAATGCTTCAAATGAAATTAAAGAAATTTATAGTAAATTTGCAATTGAATCTAGTTTAAGAGAAGATGTATTTAAATCTGTTAATAAAGTTTATTTAGATACAAAAGAAAATCCTCAAAACAAATTTGATCCTGAAACTTTACGTTATATTGAAAAATTAAATCAAGATTATGAACGTAGTGGTTTAAATAAATCAAAAGAAATTAGAGATCAAATTAAATCTTTAAAAGAAGAAATTTCAACTTTATCAATTAAATTTAATAAAAATTTAGCTGAATCAAGTGAATTTATTTTATTTACAAAAGATGAATTAAATGGTGTTCCTGATGATGTTATTTCACAATTTGAAAAAATTGATAATAAATTAAAAATGACTTTTAAATATCCTGATTTATTACCTGTTTTAAAATATGCAACTAACCCTGAAACTAGAAAATTAGCTTTTAATGCTGATAAAAATAAAGTTCCTGAAAATGCTGATTTAATGATTAAAATTGTTAAATTAAGATCTAAATTAGCTAATTTATTAGGTTATGAAAATTATGCTGATTATATTTTAGAAATTAAAATGGCTAAAAATTCAAAAATTGTTAATGAATTTTTAAATGATTTATTAAAAAAATTAAAACCTTTAGGTGAAAAAGAATTATTACATTTAAAACAATTAAAAATTAATGATTTAAAATTACAAAATATTGATGATAATATTGATAATAATGAATTTTATATTTGGGATAATAGTTATTATAGAAATAAAATGTTAGAAGATGAATATAAAGTTAATCAATTAAAAATTTCTGAATATTTCCCAATGAATAATACAATTAATAAAATGTTAAAAATTTATGAAACTATTTTTAATTTAAAATTTAATGAGATTACAAAAGATAATGAGTTATATGATACATGGCATGAAGATGTTAAACAATTTGCTTTATGGAAATTAGATAATAAAGATGATCCTGAATTCTTAGGTTATTTATATTTTGATTTACATCCAAGATTAGGTAAATATGGTCATGCTGCAAGTTTTTGTATTTCAAAAGGTTATTATGATTTCGAAACTAATAAAAGACATTATCCTTCAGATGCTTTAGTTTGTAATTTTACTAAAGATTCAAAAGAAAAACCTTCATTATTAAAACATCATGAAGTTGTTACATTTTTTCATGAATTAGGTCATGGTATTCATACTTTAGTTGCTCAAACTAAATATTCAAGATTTCATGGAACTTCTGTTTCTCGTGATTTTGTTGAAATGCCATCACAATTATTAGAATATTTTTGTTGGTGTGAAGATCAATTAAAATTTTTATCTTCACATTATTTAACAGGTGAACAATTACCAAATGATTTAATTGATTCATTAATTAAATCTAAAAATGTTAATGGTGCTTTATCTAATTTAAGACAATTGTTTTATGGTTTATTTGATATGGCTTTACATGATTCAAAAGATGGTAACGTTGATTTATATCAATTATGGTATCAACTTTCTGAAGATGTTTCATTAGTTAAATCAACTAAAACTAAAGGTTTTGGTTCATTTGGTCATTTGATTGGTGGTTATGCTGCTGGTTATTATGGTTATTTATGGTCAAATGTTTATGCTGCTGATATCTTTTATACTAAATTTAAAGATGATCCTTTAAATGTTAAAAATGGTATTGAATATAGAGATAAAATTTTAAAAAGAGGTGGTTCAAAAGATGAAATGGATATTTTAATTGATTTATTAGGTAGAGAACCAAATTCAAATGCATTTTTAGAAGAATTAGGTATTTCTAAGTAGTTTAAATAGTTGTTATTTTTTTGGAATTGCTATTACGTGAATAAATATGTTTGGTCAGCTTGATAAAGTTTTAGTAAATTAAATAAAATCTTAATTGAAAGAATAAGGTAGTAAGTGGTAAAGTAAAAATACAAAGTAAATATAAAGCAATAATATTAAGGAAAAAAATAGAAGTTCCATAAAACAAAGAAACCATGTACTGTAACAAATTGAATTCTTAGATAATTTCTTCTTCAACCTTAAAAAGTTCTGGCGAGTTATTATGTTAAACTTTCAACTGATGTAACACAACCATGTCAATATAAACCAGAAGATTCATGATGAATCATTCAATCTGTATCTTCAGAAAATTCTTCAACTAGTTGAAAAACATCATCACCTTCATAAATTTTAGAGAAAAAATCAGGTAAATGAGCTCCTGCATAATATCTACCAATCTCATCCCAATCTAATTGATAATCTTCAACTATACTACAATTAAAATCAAAAAAATAAACCTGTTCAGAATCAAAACATATATTTTTATAACTATCAGCTGGATCAACTCCAATCCTACACATTGTTTTCAAATCAACCAATGCAGTTTTAGCTTCTCTAATGGTTGAAGGTTTTGTATCAATAAATTCTAAACATTCAATAGCATGATACATCCCATGAATTCTACCTTTTGGTGTTTTAATATCACATTTACCAAAACTTAAGAGCCTTGGAACATGGATAAATGGTGCTTCAATTTCACCTCTTTCAACTCTAGCATTGTGCCACCAAATTCTCTTGTAACATTCAACTTCAGTATCATAACATTTTGGCCAATCAAATTCCCTATAATCTTCAATAAGTAAGCGATTTATAACAAGGTAATCTAAAACATCAACATCAAAAAACTTCATAAATACTTTCTTAATACCAGCTTTATCTCCAATATCATTCTTACCATTAGTAAACTTCTTTTTAAATTTATCATATGACATAGTGGCATATTTTAAAGGTTTTTCGACATTTTCATCAACAAAAAATGATACTTTATCACTAGCAGTAATATTAGTTTTACGGAGATCAAATGAATAAAATAATTTTGAAGAATAAGAATCAAAACCTGGAATTGGACCAAGATATCTTGTAGTTGGTACATTGCCAAATGATGCTGGTATACCAGTTGATCTTCTTCTAAATTCTAGTAACTCTAGAAAATCTTTATTCCTATGTTTATCCTCAGAATAGACAAGCCTTTGACGTTGTTTATAAACTAAAGAACCAATTACCCATTTGATTGTTAGATCAAATTGAGTATGATCAAATACCTTGTAACTATAACCTAACAAAACCTCACCTTCAATTACCGTAACACTAGACCAATAAAATTGTAAAACAACAATAGACGACACATCAGCCAAAATACCAAACTCTAAACCATCATCTTTACAATAATTATAAATTTGATAAATAAGGTTTTGATCTTGACTAGTCTTACCCAAATATACATCCTTGGTTAAACCTTTTACTATTTGAATTGGAAGCAATAAATTGTTTTGCGAGTCCATAATTGAAATGCTTGGTCCAATTTCTTTATTTTGTTGTTCACTTTTAGTTTTAATAACAATACCCAGTCTTTTTTTCGGGTAACCATAATATCTAACTCTACTTAATGGTTCTATCAAATCATTTAAATATAGCCTTTGAAAAAGTGAAATGTTTTCTTGTTCAGTATTCTCTTCTGGTACATCACCAGTTATAATATTAGGACAATTATTGAAAAAACTAGAGCAGGAAAGAAGAATGTTAGCCTTTTTTTTTTTTTTTTTTTTTTTTATTACCATCAAATAAATCATATCTGTAGGAGGATTCAAGATCGCTTTTCAAATAATTTTTCCAACTTTCAAATGAATCAATTTCAACACGACATTGAAGTATAACTTTATCTTCTGGAGAGAGAGAATTTGAATTATCTTCATTTGAGTCACTTACACTTTGATCATCTTCATCTGAGACACTGACACTTTGACCATCTTCATCTGAGTCACTGGCACTTTGATCATCTTCGTCTTGAGAACTTGAACTTGAACCTGAATTACTTGAAGTTGAATTAACGTTGGTGGAACATTGATCAGGTGTTTCTAAATAAAAAGGAGTCAATCCAAGGACAACTTCATACCATTTCATATAAACTAGGCGTTTTTCAGATTTTGGAAGAGTTGATATTGTATCCCTTAGCATAACTAAGTATTGTGATAAGCTGACTTCATCATTCACCCATTCTGGTATCAAATCACTTCTAGGAAATGATTCAGGGGGGTAGTCCAATTTTAATTTTTCTAAGAATGAGTTAATATGGTTTCTAGTTGCAATGTCTGGCTGAGACTGACATATTGAAAGTGTACCACCTACTTTCCTCTTTTTCCGTTCATTCATCTAGTGTTAGGCGAAACGAACAAATTCTTATGATCTGAGAAAAAAAAAAGTTATCAGAGTTGTAGGGTACAGTCAATTTCCCCGACAGTTTACGACTTTCCAGTTCTTTTTCTTTTTTTTTTACTTTGATCCTGAGCTATAAAGATTCCAGCAAAAAAAGAAACAATAGAACAAAAAAGTAGTCGTTTTCATATATCTTGTTTTTATTTTTTACTTTGCTAAGTCTTAATTTCTACTTTTAAAACATATCAGAATTTGATCAATTAATTTGGTTATAGTGTTTTATAGTACAAAAACAAAAAAAAAAAAAAAAAAAAAAAGCCAATGAAGTATGCAGAAATAATTAAATTCAATCTTCTAATATTCTTTAAATTCCAAGTATTTAATTGCCTTTCAACTTCTTCTTTATCGTTATCTCTATTATGATTTATTGCCATATTTATTGAATAGATCAGATAATTGAGGTCTATTTTTATATTTATCTAGAGGATTTTGTGAAACCTAGTTTAATTTTATTTTATGAATTGAAATTAGTTAAACATCTAACAAAATTCAAAAAATCAAGAATTGAATTTAGCTTCAGACAATTCAGATTCAGCTTCAAAATTGGAAGAAGAGTCAGCACTTTCAACAGATGAAACACAACCATGTGAATATATACCAGAAGAATCAAGACTCTTTGAATCTGTATCTTCATTATCCGCACAAATTTCTTCAACTAGGTCGAAAACATCATCACCTTCATCAATTTCAGAGAAAACATCACATAAATGAGCTGCCGAATAATATCTAGCTATATCATCCCAATCTAATTGATAGTCTTCAATTTCACCACAGTTAAAGTCAAAAAAATAAACTTGTTCAGAATCATAACATATGTTTTTATAATGATCAGCTGGATTGATTCCGATGCTACACAATGTTTTCAAATCAACCAATCCAGTTTTAGCTTCTTTAATAGTTAAAGGTTTTCTATCAATAAATCCTAAGAATTCAATAGCAATGTACATCCCATGAATCTTACCATCTGGTGTTTTCATATCACACTTACCAAAACCTAAAAATCTTGGAATATGGATAAATGGTGCTTCAATTTCACCTCTTTCAACTCTAGCATTGTGCCACCAAATTCTCTTATAACATTCAACTTCAGTATCATAACATTCTTGCCAGTCAAATTCCATAAAGTCTTCGATAAGCAATCTATTTTTAACAAGGTAATCTAAAACATCAACATCAAAAAACTTCATAAATACTTTTTTAATACCAACTTTATCTCCAATGTTATTCTTACCATCAGTAAGCTTCTCTTTAAACTTATCATAAGACATAGTGGCATATTTTAAAGGTTTTTTGACCTTTTCATCAACAGAAAATGATACTTCATCAGCATTAGTAATAGTAATATCATGGAGATCAAATGAAGGAAATAATGAAGATGAATAAGTATCAGCACCTGGAATTGGATCTCCATACTTTGTAGTTGGTACATTTCCAAATGATGCTGGTATACCAGGGTTTTCTTTTAATAACTTTAAAAACTGTCTATTCCTAGGTTTATGAACAAGATGGATAAACCTTCTAAATTGATTATAAGCTATAGACCCAATTATCCATTTGATTGTTAGATCAAATTGAGTATGATGAAACACCTTGTAACTATAATCTAAGTAAACCTTACCTTCAAGTCTCTCAGCATCAGACCAATAAAATTGTAGAACAACAATAGATGAAGTATCAGCCAAAATACCAAAATGCAAGCCTTCACCTTTACAATAATTATAAATTTGATAAATAAGTTTTTGATCCTCGCCCAAATATGCTTCCTTAGTTGAGCATTTCACTAATTGAATTGGAAGCAATAAATTATTTTGTGAGTCCATAAATGAAATGCTTGGCTTGGTTTCTTTATCTTCTTGTTCACTTTTAGTTTTAATAATAATACCCAATTTTCTTTCTGGGTTGCCATAATTTCTGACTCTACTTAATGGGTCTATTAAATCATTTAAATATAGCTTTTGAAAAAGTGAAACATTTTCTTGTTCAGTATTCTCTTCTGATATATAATCAGTTGTAGTATTTGGACAGTTATTGAAAAAACTAAAGCAGGATTGTTCATCACCATGACGTAAATCATAGCTGTAGCAGAATTCAATATGGAATGCAAAAGATTTTTTCTGATCTTCAAATGCAGAGTCTCTAATTTCACCACGACATTTAAATATAACTTCATGATCATAATCCTCTTGAAAACTTGAATTACTTGAAGTTGAATTAAGGTTGGTGGAACATTGATCAGGAGTTTCTAAATAAAAAGGAGTCAACCCAAGGACAACCTCATACCATCTCATATAAAGTATATTGTCTTCAGGATCTGAGAGAGTTGATATTGTATCCCTTAGCATAACTAAGTATTGTGATAAGCTGGCCTCATCATTCACCCATTCTGGTATCAAATCACTTCTAAGAAAGGTTCCAGGAGTTCCGGGGAAGTAGGAACATGATTTTAATTTTTCTAGTAGTGAGCTTATATGATTCTCAGTTAACGTGTCTGGCATTTCTGATATTGCTAACAAGAAAGATGAATCAACAGAAAAGAAGTGTATTTAGTGTATTTCAAGAATCGATAGCTATAGTAATTAATATATTGATTATCTCAAGTGCGCCTGGCGGCGGCGCTTGGGCGCTAAACAATTAAATTCTCACAACTGTGAAACCTACACAAATTATAATTTAATTCAAATTTTTTTTCCATATATATTTAATTAAATTAAGCTATAGTTAATCAATCTAGCTATCCAGATTCCAGAATCTAGCTAGAATAATTTATATATTATTTTAATTTAAATTCAAATTTGTTTCAATTGTTAATTCCGCGCTGCTTAGATACTGTATCACATCTGTTTGTTTGAGATTGTTTCCTTTTTTCAATTACAATTTCAAGTCTCTATTTAATTTGAATGATGCCTTCTCTTCTTGTTTTCTTGTTGAATTAGCATCGTATTCTTTTTTTCACCAGAAATATCAGCAATGTCAGATCCATTAGATGAGAAACATATTAACTTTGCTAACTCATTGGTAAAGAAATTAAAATCAAAATCTGCTCCCCAAACTACTGATGAAGCCTTTAAGAGAGAAGATTTATTGCCAAATTCTGTGAATATTGATGTTAAGGATAATATTAAGTTCAATAGATATTTGTTTATTTTGAAGCATATAGTTATGACAGAGTTTTTACTAGAAAAAGACATATGTTACAGATGGTATGAGATTGTCCTTTCAATACCTCCTTTTTGGTTAGATAGAGCAGTTGAAACATTCACCATTTCAACATCCAGCATGAGAAATTCTAAGAAGATTGAAATACAAGAAAAGTACAAAGTAACACTTAAGCATGCTAATGTTAATTATGAAAGTAATTTGGATTTGGAAACCCTAATTATAGCCTCCAAAAGTTTGTTAAGAAAAGAGCTCTATGGTTGTTATAAGAAAGATTTTGGCAATGGTAATCAAGTTAATCAAGTTAATCAAGTTAATCAACAGATTCAGCAACCATCTTATGAAACCTACATCAACAATTATCCAAATTCTACAGGTGGTAAAATATCAATCTGGGAAAGAGAAGCAAAAAATGTTGACCTTTTTAAAAGTCTATATCTTGATGATGTAGGAGAAGCATTGGGTAGAGTCGGCATCAGTACTGAAAGAGAAATGGAGTTCAAATTTAATGAAGATAAAATAATCAGACCAGACTTTTCTTTAGTTGATTCAGATGGTTATTTATTACTTCCAATTGAAATAAAGAAATTTTCAACTGAAAATGTTTACAAGGGTGAGGATGAAAGAAATAAAGGAATTATTCTCCAAGTTTACAATTATTGCAAGTACACTAAGTTAAGATTTGGTATTTTGGCTGATCCTGCTTCAATTACTGTTTTTGAATTCAATTGGGATAGTATGGGAAAAGTCAGCTACAAGTGCCAGGTGTTCCATCATAATCAATTTGATCTAACAATCAAATGGGTGATTGCTTCTTTAGCTTATTATCAAAAAAAAAATATCAAAAAGAAAAAATGAGAACAAGTAGTTTTTTTAAATTCTAGCAATATTTTTTTATTTTGTATTTTCAAACTATATATTTTACTTTGTTTAGCCATTCTTTGTATAACTTTTTTGCTCAATTCAATTAACTAACTATTATATCTAAATTTGATCAATTAATTTACTTGTAAAATTTAAGACAATTTAAATTCATAAAGTCAATTAAATAATTCAATTTGAATTCTTACTGTTATTTTGTGATAAAGTATATTTAACTAAAGAATTAATGATATACTTTACTTAAACCTTTACTTAAACTTTCTATTATGTAATTTATTCATTCAATTCATTTATATAATATGTACACAAAAAGTGAATGCAGTATGATTCAATTCAATCTTTTAATATTTTTTAAATTCCATCCATTTTTACCATAAGCATAAGTATTATCTTTATTTTCAAATGTTTTAGACATATTAAATTATGAAATATATTTTCACGTTTAACCATGAGTCTCTTTAACTGTCTTTCAACTGTCCCCTTTTCTTATTAAAAATGGCTCCTTATATTGTGATTTAGATAATTGAGGCCTTCTATTTTCAAAATTTTGTGAAAATTCAAATTCAATACTTGGAACTCATAGTTTATTTTTATTTTATAAATTGAAATTAGTTAAGCATGTAACAAAATTCAGAGAATCAAGAATTGAATTTAACTTCAGACAGTTTAGGAACAAATTTACAAGATTCGACTTTAAAATTGGAGGAAGAGTTAGAACTTTCAACAGATGAAACACTATACCAGATGATCAAAGACCGATTGAATCAGCATCTTTAGTATCTTCAGAAATTTCTTCAACTAGGTCAAAAACATCATCACCTTCATCAATTTCAGAGAAAACATCACATAAATGAGCTCCTGCATAATATTTAGCCATATCATCCCAATCTGATTGATAATCTTCAACTCTACTACAATTAAAATCAAAAAAATAAACCTGTTCAGAATCAAAACATATATTTTTATAACTATCAGCTGGATCAACTCCAATCCTACACATTGTTTTCAAATCAACCAATCCAGTTTTAGCTTCTTTAATGGTTGAAGGTTTTCTATCAATAAATTCTAAAAATTCAATAGCATGATACATCCCATGAATTCTACCTTCTGGTGTTTCCACATCACATTTACCAAAACCTAAAAGTCTTGGTGTATGGATAAATGGTTCTTCAATTTCACCTCTTTCAACTCTATCATTGTGCCACCAAATTCTCTTATAACATCCAACTTCAGTATCATAACATTCTTGCCAGTCAAATTCCTCATAGCTTCCATAAAGCAATCTATTTTTAACAAGATAATCTAAAACATCAACATCAAAAAACTTCATAAATACCTTTTTAATACCAGCTTTATCTCCAATGTTATTCTTACCATCAGTAAACTTTTCTTTAAATTTATCATATGACATACTGGCATATTTTAAAGGTTTATTGTGCTCTTCATCAACACAAAATGATACTTCATCAGCATCAGTAATAATAATATCATGAAGATCAAATGAAGGAAATACCGAAGAAGAATATATATCAGCACCTGGAATTGGATCTCCATACTTTGTAGTTGGTACATTTCCAAATGATGCTGGTATACCAGTTTTCTCTTTAAATAACTTTAAAAACCTTCTATTCCTAGGTTTATTAACAGGGTGGCTAAATCTTCTAAATTGATTATAAGCTATAGACCCAATTATCCATTTGATTGTTAGATCAAATTGAGTATGATGAAACACCTTGTAACTATAATCTAAGTAAACCTTACCTTCAAGTTTCTCAGCATCAGACCAATAAAATTGTAGAACAACAATAGATGAAGCATGAGCCAAAATACCAAAATGCAAGCCTTCACCTTTACAATAATTATAAATTTGATAAATAAGTTTTTGATCCTCACCCAAATATGCTTCCTTAGTTAAACATTTCACTATTTGAATCGGAAGCAATAAATTGTTTTGTGAGTCCATAAATGAAATACTTGGCCCAATTTCTTTATCTTGTTGTTGACTTTTAGTTTTAATAACAACACCTAATTTTCTTTCTGGGTGGACATATCCTCTAACTCTGCTTAAGGGGTCTATTAAATCATTCAAATATAGCTTTTGAAAAACTGAAACATTTTCTTGTTCAGTATTCTCTTCTGACATATAATCAGTTTTAGTATTTGGACAATTGTTGAAAAAACTAGAGCAGGATTGTTTATCATCATGACGTAAATCATAACTGTAGCAGAATTCAATATGGTTTCCAAAATATTTTTTCTGATCTTCAAATATAGAGTCTTGAATTTCACCACGACATTTAAATATAACTTCATGATTATCATCGTCTTGAGAACTTGAACTACTTAAAGTTGAGTTGGTGGAACATTGATCAGATGTCTCTAAATAAAGAGGAGCTATACTAAAGACAACCTCAAACCATCTTATTAGAACTTTATACAGTATATATAACATCTCCTTTCCATACTTAAGCTCCATACTTAAGAGTCGCAGCCCTGGAAAACGGGGAGATATATATAAAGTTCTAATAATATCATCTTCAGGATCTGAGAGAGTTGATATTGTATCCCTTAACATAAACAAGTATTGTGATAAGCTGGCCTGATCATTCACCCATTCTGGTATCAAATCACTTCTAAGAAAGGTTCCAGCAGTTCCAGGGGAGTAGGTCCATGATTGTAATTTTTCTAGCAGTGAGCTTATATGGTTTCTAGTTGCAGTGTCTGAAATTGATGACATTAATTGCTGATAAGAGAAATAAATTAGAGGATGCAATCAAAAAAAGAAGAGGAGTAAAAATGGATAAATTATCAGCTGGGTCTGACTCCTGAGTTCTGAGCTGTGTGATAAATCTGATGCATCATGTTGTTGACCTAATTGTGTGTAGTTGAATGAACTTGAATCAACTTGAAAATGTGATCAATCATCAATTAAGTTGAATTAACGTAACTACGTAACTGTTTTTTATAACAATTTCGTGTGTGGCTCAGTATTGAGGCTGTGCTGGTTAATGCGCCGCATTTACCCTCTCTTGAATCTTCTTCTATCTTTTTCTTCTTGTTTTATAGAGATGGTGTTTAGACAACTCCTATTTGGATAGTATTTGTTTAATTATCTAGCAACCCTATATAAAAAAATGTCAGTTGATTTTAATGCCCTAGCTACTGAATTCTGCAACTTTTATTACGATCAATTTGATAAAGATAGATCTCAATTAGGTAACTTATATGTATGTTTTCATTTCGTTTTCAAGATTTAAATATTTTAAATTAATAAAAATCATATACTAACAATCTTTTTTTCTTTTAAATTAATTCAGAGAGACCATTCTATGTTAACTTTTGAATCTGCTCAAATTCAAGGTGCTAGAAGTATTATTGAAAAATTGGTTTCATTAGGTTTCTCTAAAGTTGCACACAGAATTTCAACTTTAGATGCTCAACCAGCTTCGGAAGCTGGTGATGTTTTAGTCATGGTTACAGGTGAACTGTTAATCGATGAAGAACAAAATTCCCAAAGATATTCTCAAGTTTTCCATTTAATGCCTGAAGCTGGATCATATTTTGTTTTGAATGATATCTTTAGATTAAATTATGCTTAATTTTTTTATTAATTACATTTTGATCTTTAATTAATATTATCTTCTCTCATTTATTTTTTTTACTTCTCATTATTTTAATTTATTCGTTTTCTTTATGTTTTATTACCACCCAACTGAGTCAAGTCATCATCATAGTTTTATTTGAAATAATGGAAATAACAGCAATATAACTTCAAGAAAGATATTTAGGATTTTTAATTTATAGTTGTTTATTGTTGTGTGGTATTTTCTTTGAAACTTTTGTTTTCCTTTCTTTTCTAGATACGTTGTTATTTTCGTTAATGTCATCTAATAATAACCCCAGTAAAAGTAAAAATTCACGTAAATCAACTGAGCACCAGCGCATAACTAAAAGTAAATACTTATTGCTGACTGCTGATTCCATATTTCCCACGTCACGGTCTCCCCCTTGGATATAACCAGTACTATATATATCTGTCATGGATCACCCACGAGTCCCCAGCCATGTATGTCACTACTCTCCCCTAATTAATTTGCTTTGAAAATGCGTCGTTTAAGCTTTGATTTATACTAACATGAAACTCGAATGCAATTATATAATTTAGAGACCAAATATTTCAAGATCATTACAATCATTAGATGAAATTGGTTCAGAATTAAGTGATTTTTTAAAAGAATATACTTCTGAAAATAACAATTCCCAAAATCCTGAATCAACAACTACAGATCATCCTAAAATGCCATCAACTAGACCTAAATCAAAACACAATCCTACAAGTCCAATCCCATCAAATGATGATGATTCATCTTTTCTGAGTACACCTCCTGTTCCTTCTCATAGACCTGCAAGATCTAATTCTCCTTCTGTTCCTTTAAGAAGACCTACTACTGAACATAAATCAATTTCTCCTGAAATACAATCAGAATCTACAGGTTCTCCGATACCTGTTATTCCATCAAGAAGACCAATTCCTAGACATTCAACTAATGAAGAATCAGAAACTGAAAATGAATCAACAACAAGCACAGTTACTCCAATTGTTCCATCTACTAGACCAACTAAGAAATCATTACCTGTTGCTCAATCACCAGTCTCACCTGAGCCTGTCCAACCAAAACAAGAACAAGCACAAGAACAAGATGAACAAGAAGTTAAATTGGCTCCTCCAACTGTTCCTTCAACAAGACCTAAAAGATCAAATGAAGTTGAAAAAATTGAAAGTGAAGCTCCAACTAATGATATCCCAGCTACACATTCTGAAGAATCTGTTTCTGAAATCCAATCTCCTGAGATTTCTTCCCTAGAGGTTAAAGAAGAAGAAGAAGAATCCCAAGATACTCCTGAAATTGAATCAACTGTTATTGCTCCTACTCCAGTTATTGCTTCTACTAGACCTTCTAAGAAGTTACCAGATTCTCCTGTTCAAGAAAAAGAATTACATTCACCTTCTTCTCCTATTGTTCCATCCTCTAGACCTAACAAGTCCTTAGAAGTTGAAGATAATAATACAGTTGAAGCTGAAAAGGAAGAAAATTCTATTAACGAGGTCCAAGAAGTTTCTCCAAGTTCTGAAATCACAGTTCCTTCTGTCCCAACTAGAAGACCAGTTAAATCTCCTGAATTAAAAGAAGATGTTACATCTGAATATTCTGCTCCTAAAGTTCCAAGTACCAGACCTACTAGAAAGGTTACCCCTCTTGAATCAGAAGAGCTTACAGCTGAAAATGTTGAAGCAGACGATGAACCTGTCGAGTCTGCTGAGGCTGCTGAGGCTGCTGATACTGCTGAAGTTGTTGAAGAATATAAAGAAGAAAGCAAATCGGAAGATGTCGTGGATAATAAAGAAATTGAAACTAAAGATAAATCTGAAGAATCTGAAGAATCGCACAACCTTAAAGAACATGAAGAACATTCATCAGCAAAACCAGCACTTCCAGTTATTCCAACAAAGAGACCTCAAAAAAAGATTTCACCAATTCCAATTTCAGATGAAGAATCATTTACACCAGCTAATATATCTAAATCCATTGAAACTCCTAAGCCTAAACCAAGTCCAATTGATACCTCAGCTCCATCGATTCCATTAAGTAGACCAATTAAACAAAAGACAGGTCCAATTGAACAATTTGTTGCAAATTGTCAATCATCTGTTTCTGATCTGTTAGATGCATATAATAGTGAAAGTATTACTGATGAGGTTAATCAAGATGATGATTCTGACAAGAAATCCAAAGAAGAAGAAAAGATTGATTTAGAATCAGCTAAAGAAGAAAAGAAAGAATTACCAATTTCTCATCCTGAAGATAAATCAGAAACTCATCATCCAGTTGTTCCACCTCATCCATCAATATCTAAAAAACCACCACCAAAAGTTCCAAAGAAACCATCATCTAGAATAGCTGCATTTCAACAAAGATTAGCTGAACAACAACAACAAGATATTGCATTTCTGAAACCTAAAGCTCCACCAACTAGACCAACAAGGAAAGTTTCAACTAGTTCATCAATTGATGATAATGATAATGATAATGAAGTTGAAAATCAAGAAGAAAATAAAGAAATTCTTAATAAACCTAAGAAGATACCTGGTAAACTGAATTCTGATTTTGCTAAGAATTTGAATGGTATGTTAGGTAAAGGAATTCCTGGTATGGGTATGCCATTACCTGGTATGGCTTTACCTGGTATGGCATTTGGTGGATTGCCACCTAAATTTAGTCATGATTCATCAATAGATAAGGATATTGAAGAAGATATTACTGAAGAAGTTGATAGTTCAAAGAAAGAAGAGAAGAAAATAGTTAGTGATGTTAGAAAAGGTAGAGCTAAAGGACCAAGAGGTAGAAAATTACCAAATAATGTTAAAGATAAGGTTATTGTTGATGAGAAATCTTTAGGTATTGAAGATGGGAATAAATTAAGTTTATTTGTTGTTGAAAATTCATGGAGTATTAAAGTTACAAAGAGTGAAAGTATTGAATTTAAAGAGATTGAAGATACAACAGAAGAAATTAGAACTGAAGATTCATCTAAATATATTTCTGCTATTGTTGATGATTCTAATAGTGAAATCAAAGAAAAGGATTTTATTCCTGATAATTTAACTGATACTTTAGAAGAAAGACCTGTTTCTGCAGGTACATTAAAAGAAGAGGAGGAGGAAGATGATGAAAGACCTATATCAACTGGTACCTTAAAAGAAGTTGAAGAAGGTGAAGATGAAGATGAAGATGAAGAAGATGAAGATGAAAAATTAGTTTTAGAATCTGATAATTCATCTATCAAAGATACAAATGAAATTAGTAAAGATGATTTTAAGAAACCTGAAATTCCAGAACCTAAATTCTCATCAACAAAGCCTGATCGTTCAACAAGTTCATTATTATTATTAGAGAAAAGTACAAATAGTAGTAAATTAGATGAATCTGATCAATTTTATTCATTTGATGAAATGGATTATGAAGATGAAGAAGAAAATGATGATAATGGAATTGATGAAGACTACATCAAAGTTAATTCTACACCTAAATCAAACACACCAAAGAGAAACAGTGTTAAAGATTTAGCATTTAGTAGTTTAGATGATGCTCAAAAATGATTTTACTATATCACTGAGTTAATTGTGTTTAATTATAATCTGATAGTTAAGAACTATTTAGGATTATATTATATCTTTATTTATTTATTTAAATGTTCATGCTTTTCCCCTTTTGTTATATCAACTATAACTGTTTATATTTTTATTTAAAACTTTATTGCATATTCTTATTCTTATTTGTGTTTTTTCTCCTTATAACAACGTACTTATAATTCATTCATAAGAACAGTGAGAGACACTTAATATTGATTTAATATTGTATTGTATCTATTATATGTAATCTATTTATAGTCAATACTGAACTGATTATAAACAGGAGGATTGCTTGCGATCGAACCTTAACAAAGAAGAATGATCGATCACAAAAGTACAATTTTTTGTACAAACACGTAAGCAATTAACAGATTGATGAATTTGAAGTTTGATGAATAATAGATAGTAAATATATAGTCAATGAATGATAATTATAGACAATACTATAGACAATTGAACCAATTGAATTTATTGAATGAAGTAAATAAATTGCTGCTACCAAATAGAGATGAGGCGCAGTACTGCTCCACACTGCTCCGCCACACGTTCACCATTTACGCCTTGATCTCGCTGAGTTCTAGAATCACCTTGGCAGGTTTCACCGGGTTGGCGGTTCGGTTCGGATGTTTTTAATTGTTGTGAACTTGTGAAGAAGCGTACGTTACTAAGATTGAGGAATAGTGTAGCTGGTGATATAATTGTAGTAACTCATATAGTGTGAACTGGCACGTACTGAAATAGAAAGGAATTTACCAGTAACGCGGTGGAATTTTAAAATTTCTTTTGATTCCCAGGAACGCGCCGCACGAAAGCGAATTTGAAATTTTGATGATGATTTTGAGTGTTTGTTTTTATTTTTGGTACTTTTGCAACACCTTTTCTTCTGCTTTTGCTTGTTCTAAGGTCTACGCTTCATTATCTCTTATACCCTCATAGGACCCTTCATCCTCTTACTCTCGTTTCGCGTCCTTTACTGTCTATCATGAAGTTCTCCTCTCTTTCCTTATCCTTATTGGCTTCATCTGCCTTTGCTTCCTTAACACCAATCACAATCACTGGTAACGCTTTCTATTCTGGCGATGACCGTTTCTACATCAGAGGTGTCGACTACCAACCAGGTGGTTCCTCTAACTTAACTGATCCTTTAGCTGACTACAGTGTCTGTTCAAGGGATGTGCCGTATTTCAAAGATTTAGGCTTAAATACAATCAGAGTTTATTCTGTTGATAACACTCAAGATCATGATGAATGTATGAATTTATTAGCTGAAAATGGTATCTATTTGATCTTAGATGTTAATACTCCTGGTGCTTCCATCTCAAGAACTAACCCAGGTTGTTCTTATAATCATTACTATTTAAACGAAGTTTTTGCAACTATTGATAAATTTGCAAACTATACAAATGTTTTAGGTTTCTTTGCTGCTAATGAATTAATTAACAGTGATGATACTTTAGATTTAGCTCCTTATGCTAAAGCTGTTGCTAGAGATATGAAAAAATATATCTCTGCTAGAGGTTATAGATCAATCCCAGTTGGTTATTCTGCTGCTGATGTTGCTGAAGTTAGATTAGAATTAGCTGAATACTTAAACTGTGGTAATGATTCTGACGCAAGACTGGACATGTTAGGTGTTAATGATTATTCTTGGTGTGGTTCTTCTTCTTTTACTACTTCAGGTTATAAAGAAAAAGTTGCTTTATATGCTGATTATTCTATTCCAATTTTCTTATCTGAATATGGTTGTAATGAAGTTTCTGGTTCTAGACCATTCACTGAAGTTGTTTCTATCTATTCAACTCAAATGTCTGGTGTTTTCTCTGGTGGTTTAGTTTATGAAT
Organism: Ambrosiozyma kamigamensis; assembly: GCA_030572235.1. NCBI lineage: Eukaryota > Fungi > Ascomycota > Pichiomycetes > Pichiales > Pichiaceae > Ambrosiozyma > Ambrosiozyma kamigamensis. Next base: position 20,367 of record JAJLZM010000242.1, on the reverse strand, counting down.
ATTCTGAAGAAGGTTCTGATTATGGTTTAGTTGATCTTGATGGTGATACTGTTACTGAAACTACTGATTACACTAATTTAAAGAAGGAATTAAATTCCACTACTAACCCAACTGGTGATGGTGGTGCTTCAGATGAATATGATTATTCTGAATGTCCAACTGATTGGAATTTCTCAATTACTGTTCCAGATACTCCAGAAAAAGCTGCCATTTATTTCACTGATGGTGCTGATGAAGGTAATGGTTTTGATGCTGATACTCAAGGTGATTGTGAATCAGATGCTTATTATATTTCAACAACCGGTGCTACCGATGATGATGAATCTACTGCTACCTCTTCTGCTGCAAGTTCATCAAAGACTTCTTCAGCAAACTCATCTTCTTCAACTGCTGCCTCATCTTCTTCATCTGGTTTAGCTGCTGGTGTCAATGTTCTATCTTGTGGTTGGACTGCTTTATTCGGTTTAATTGCAGCTGGTTTATTCATGTAATTTAACTAAATTTTTTCTATTCTTTTTTCATCTTCATTGTTTTCAGCATTTATAATTATTTAGTTACTTTCTTTTAATATTTACTACTACTATCTCTCTTTTCATTGAGAACATTTATATTCTTTTTTCATATTATATATAAAAGTTTTAAAATTACTTTTTTTTATCTCTTTGTATTACTTTTGTTATTATCATTCATTAATTTATATTAATTTCGTTGTCATATACATTTATATTATTTATTATTTATTAATAATATGTTTATCGTTCTTTAACTATCGTTGAATTTACATTTCAATATGAGGATGCATTACCATTACCATTACCATAGCTCCAAAACACGCTAATTAAATCACAAGACACGTATGAAAAGTTGAAGTCAATTTCGAGCGTTTCTCTTTCCCGATTCAGCGTCTCAGTGCTCCTTCAAAAAAGTTCAAATTAATTAATTGAAAGTTTTAAACAATTTGATAAGAAAATCACATATAACAACAATGTCTAAACCAACAGTGAATATAACAGAAGAGTATGTCATATAATGGAGTACACCAAAACAAAATAATACTTTACTAACAGAGACAATTAAAGCAATATACTAGTCCAAAACTTGAGAAAATATTTACAAAATTATCATCAATAGAAGAAGAATTACAAAAAATTGATATAGATGTATCTAAATATAAGATTAACAAAACCAAATCGATATATGATAAAAGACGTGAATTATTAATTAAAATTCCAAAATTTTGGTATATTGTATTAGCAGAACATGAAGATTTTCAAGAATATATAAGAACTGAAGATATGAAATATTTAGAATTTATTAAAGAAATTAACGTTGAAAAAATGATTGATTTTAATGGATTACCAAATGATGATCCAAGATCATTTGCAATCACATTTAAATTTGAAAGTTTAAATCAAGAAATTGAAAATCAAGAAATTACAAAATATTTTAAAAATGAAATTGATTTAAATTCAGGTGAATTAAAAATTATTTCAAAAAAAGTTAATATTAAATGGCCAGTTGAATTTAATAAAATTAATCCAAGTTTAATTAAATTAAATGCTAAAAAACAAAATAGAAATAAATTAACTAGTGAAGAAAAAAAAAATTATAGAATTGGTATGAAATCTTTTTTTGCTTTTTTCCAATGGACTGGTGATGATTCAAAATTAGGTAAAGAATTTAGAAATGGTTCTGAATTGGCTGATTTAATATCTGAAGATATTTTCCCATTAGCTTTGGATTATTATACTTTGGCTGCTCCTGGAATTGGTAATGATGATGATGATGATGATGCTGGCTCTTCTAGTGAAGAATTAGATCTAAGTGATGATGATGAAGGTGATGCACCTCCTATCAAAAAACAAAAGAAAAATTGAAGGGCTCAATAATTCTTTGTTCTTTTTCTCTTATGTACAATATAAATAATATTCAAATTAAATTTACATTTATTCAAATTTATCTACATACTACTGTATTATTTTTTAGTAACCATGATTAAGCAAAAAAATTTAAAAGAATGTAAAAATAGAAAGAAAGAAAATATATACTATGTACCAATGAAATCAATAATTAAAACAAGAAAGAAAGTAAAAAATGTAAATTAAATAATATTAAAAATTAAAAGAGTTTTGGAAATGATGGATGAAAAGTATTATAATGCTCCCAAATCTTGCTCCACTTCCTCATCACTTAATAATGGGTCATCTTGAAATGCTGGTTGATTTTCAGTAGAATCGTCATGATTACTGATTAATTCTTCTTGTTCTCTTGCAAATTCATTTGCATCTTCATCTGTAACAATATATGCACTTTCAGGTTGTTGTCTACCACTTCTACCAGTAATTAAGAATTTCAATTTAGAACTCAAATTCTTAGAATTTATAACAATAAATCTTATAACTTGAGTTGCAGTTGCCACAGAAGTAACAAGCACTTGTTTTGAATAACTATTCAATTGTTCTAAATAATTACCATCATTTTCAACCATTGAGAAATTACCACCTTCATCAAGTCTAATTTCTCCATATTTATTTTGATATAATTTATAACCAAATTTAGCAAAGAATGCAAATATAATTAAAGAACCTAACCAAACAAATGCAGTTTTAAAGAAACTTGGTGGTGGATGATCATGGAAAAATTCATCTTCTTTACCTTTACAAGGAATTGGATGATCTGATTTATCAAATTCTTGACCTCCTTCACAGGTTGATAAAGATATCTTTCTATAACCAGTTGGTAAATAAAATTCACTTGGAGCATTTTCTCCTAAACAAATTTCAGAATGATCTGGTTGATTATAACCTGGAACTAATCTACATGTACCTGAAGCATCTCTATAATAATTGAAATCACATTCATAATCTTGTCTTGTACAAGCACAGTTTCTAACAACTTTATATGGTTGAGTTAATTTCTTACCAACACGACATAACTTACCAGGAACTTTTCTATAATATTGAACTTCATGACCGAATAAACATCTATCAGGCATGAATGGATGATCTGGAGTCCATAATTCGAAATCATCGACATCTGGGTGTTGTAAATCTAAATTACATTTAGTGGTTAATAGTTGAGAGAAATCAATTTGGAAAACTCTTGTTTTATCACCTTTAGCTAATGGAACTCTTGTAAATAATAAGAATTTTAAAGAATTATCATTTGGAACAGTTGAAATATCTTCAACAGTAACCTTTTCATCTGTAAATTTGTAATCAATCCAAGTATCACCTTCATCAACTGAATATGATAATGTATTTGTATTATCTTTACCGTTAACTAAAACTAAAACAGAACCTTGATCACCATATTCCCACATATAAACACCTTTTTTAACTTCTTTCCAAGTAATACCTCCATCTCTAGTTAAAAAGGTATCACCATCATAATAATTTTCTAGTTTATCACCAACATTACCAATACCAATCATCATTCCAACAGCACTTTGAGATGAAAAAGTATCCCTATAATCAGCTCTTTCAGTATAACCATGTAAGTGTAATGAACATTTGTCTATTGGTTGACCAGAACATGAAAATTTATCACCTTTTGAATCAATAAATGGAGGTTGAACTAATGACCATTGTGCACCATCATTATGTGTAATCATTGATTTAATTTGTTTTCTTGAACCTCTCTTAGCATCAGATGGATTACTAACTGTATTAACAACAATAACACCTTCTAAACCAGACATTTGTTCAAAATCAACATAACCTCTTTGATCTCTATTAACATAATCTAATGATAAAACATATGATTGACCAGCTTTATTTGATTTTAATAATGAACCAAATTCAGTATTTTCTCTTGGATTTGTTGTAACATGTAAGAAAATTGAATCAGTAATACCAGATAATGTAGTGAAAGCTTGTTGTTTATCAACATGGAAATTTGCTGGGAATAATGCATCATTCCAATTAGTACCATCAAGTGAAACATGTGCTCTTAATTCATCTTTATTAACTGCAGTTGCTGCAACTAAGAAACTATCGACTTGAACAAAACCAATAACATCTTCTAATTTAACTCTTGTATCAGTCATGAAATCATCATTTGAAATAATCAAGTTTGATTTATATTTAGTTGCTTCATTAGCTAGTTTTTCACAAACAATAAGTTTACCAAAAGCATTCTTATTTAATGAAGGTAAAAATTGACAACTTTTAATATTTTCTTGAAGTTTTCTCCATCTTTTACCATATGATCTAGAAACATAAGCAACAGTTCTACAAGAATCTGAATAGACATCATTTTCACAACCTTCTTGACCAACATAAATTAAATAATTAGGTCTTTCATGATGGAAATATAATGGTTTAACACCAGGAATTGGAGAAGCAGGAACTCTAAAAGATTTCCAGTTATCAGCTCTATCTCTTGAATAAATGATTCTTTCATGTGTTGCCATTAAATAAACCTCATCTGAGAAAAATTCATTTAAATAAATACCTAGGAACTCTCTATCAGGTGCAACTTCTTCCCATGAAGTACCTTGATTATGTGTAACAAAAACTTCATTTTGTGATGTTAAAGCTAATAAAGTTTCATCATTAGAATCATCATTCATTGGTTTTCTCAGATAAATATAATCTTTAATTTTACCTCTAAAAGTATAAATTGAAGTTTTAACTTTACCATCATTTATACCATCATTAGAATTTTCCGGTGCACCTTCTTCTTCATCTGGATTATCAGAATCATTAGAATCATCATCATCATCGCGTTGTTCAACCAAACCAGTAGTAACTGAAGGACAATCTTTTTTAATATCATGTAAATAACTTGCATCATAATCTTTCGCACAAGTATTACCTTCTTTTAAAGTCATACCATTTGGAATAGTATAATATTTATTACCATTTGTACATTGTGAATCAATAACTTCTTCTTCCAAAACAATATCCATGATACATTGACCATGTTTCATTTTATAACCTTCAGAACATTTGAAATCATCAATTGAACAAGTACATTCACTTTGAGTTGGTAATGCTTCATTATATAAATTATCAACTGAACATAAACTATTAATCTTTCTTCTTTTGAAAACTTGTTTGAAACCCATAGTACAAATTGAATTACCTGATAAATCAGTAACTGACCAATCTTCAAAATCAGATTCAATACAAGAAGAATCATAGACACCATTAAAATCAATTGCTAAAGTTTTAAATTCATTATCATTATTCTCACCAAATAATAAAAACTTATAAGAAGTTGAATCAGTTGCAGTAGAGATAAAAGAAGGTTTAATTGATTGAGATAATTGAATCTTTTGCCAAGATTTACCAAAATTTAAAGAATATTTTAAAATATTAGTAGTTGATTCAGTTGATTCCATTGCAATTATAATCGAACCTGAATCACCAATTTCAAAGACATGAGGACCTTCTAAAGATTTAAACCAATTTAAACCAGCATTTGTTGAGATGAAAGTATCACCCAATTCAAAAGATTTTAAGGATTTACCTGTATTACCAACACCAATTAAAACACCTGGAACTTTAGAAGAATAATATTTACCAGTATCACTAGATTCATCATTTGATTTTCTATGAACAACAGAATGTAAATTTAAAGTACATTCAGAAGATGAAGATGAATCACAATTTGAAATTTCAAGATTAGACCAAGAATGACCATTATCAAAAGAAATTTGAGAATTTGATTTAGTATTAGTTAAAATGACACCAGATAAACCTTCTAAATATTCATAATCAACATTATTATTAGAATCTTCATTTAATTGATCTAATCTTATATCGAATTCTTTTTTATCATTAGAACCAAATATTTGACCACCTTGTAAATGTAAATTGATTGTATTAGGAGCCGATTCTAAAATTGAATAAGAACCTTTTGATAATGAATTTGGTAATTTATAACGATCCCAATTAGAACCATCATTTGATAAATAAACAAATTTATCATTTGGTTTAATTAGATTTCCACCAATTGCAAATAAAGAATCATCAGTAAAACCTAACATTTCAGTATCAGTAATTAAACCACCTTTTGAAACTATAAAACCATGACCATCTAAGAAATAATTAGAAGATTTAACTAAAGATAAACCAGTTTCAGTATCCATTGCACAAATGATATCTTGTTTATTAACTTTATCTTTTAAATTAGAAGCAGAATTAATGAATAAACAAGAATGAGCTTTAATTAATTTCGAATAAGATAATAAAGCATCATTTGAGTAATAAAATTGTCTATTACAAACATCATCATTTGAATCTTTATTATTAATACAATTACCAGCAAAGATAATGAAATCTGAATCTTTAGAATTAAAAATTAAAGGAGAATCATTAACTTCATAATTAGTTGCTAATATATGACCTGCTGGATCTTCAGGAGTTGAGAATTGAACCCAAGAAATACCAGAATCTTTTGTAAAATAATGTATTTTATTATCTGTTAAAATATAAGCTCTAGATTTATCAAATGGATGCTGTATTATTCTTTGAATTTTTTCAGTTGATTTAATTTGATTTATTTGATTCCAAGATTCACCATCATTTGAGGAAAGATAAACTATATCTGAATTTGAGTCATGATAAAGAACATTCTATTAATTATAACATGTTAGTATATGGGGAAAAATGTGAAAAAAAGAAAGGATAGTTTGGGACATACTGAAGTATCTTCAAAATGTAGTAAATCTTTTGGATAACCATCAAAAGTTGAGTCTTTTACCAGAGGGTTGAAGGCCAACGAAAGTGCTGAGAGCAGCAATACAGTGACAGAGAGTCTCATTGTGGTAGCTTGTGAAGAGAAGAAGAGAGGGGATGAAGAGAGAGCATTTAGTTGTGGTATAAGTGGTATAATCACTGATTCCTTACATTTCTTGATAGACAGAATCAGAGAAAACAGCGGCAGAAATGTGCGCCGAAAACACCGATTTTTTACATTTTTTTACATTTCAAACTGTTCTCATTAGACAGACGACGGCAGAAGAGATGAGGTCTATAGCTGTAAAATCCAAATCCAATTATAATTCAGTTGCATGGGATTTTTTTTTTTTCTTACTTTTTTTTTACAAACATAGGTAAATTCTCATGATGGATAAGATTCAACCACCAATTAAAAAATAATGCAACTGAACTAAATAACTTCTTAAATCAGAATAATTGATCTTCAACTTTAATGATTCAACAATCTTATTTGGAAGAAACGTTGGACCATAACTATATTAACAGGTTCAGTTGGAAAGACAAGAGCACCATTATCACCGCCATGAAAACCTCTATATATTCAGAATTAATATAGGACCAAATTAAGGACTACTTTGATTTCTCTAAACGTACTTTCATTCCATAGTGATCTTCCCTCTCATAGATATGTCAATGATGTGCCATTTAATTGCTTTACCAGCAGGTGTAAAACTTAAGAATTCAACTTTTGTCTTTTCAAACATATCTATTCTACAATAATATTAGATAAACTTTAAAATTATGTTACTGATGTCAAATTAGATTGCATGTTATTATAGGATTATATAGTTAAGTTATAATATAGTTTTGATTTTTGGAAAAATCATTATAAACTGTAGTAAAGAAAGATTTAAAAAATCGAAGGTTCATGTCGTGTCCGAGCTATTTCTATTTCTTTGTAAATTGGAACTCAAACTGGCTCTTTGTAAGATGTGAAGATATTGGTTATTTACTAGATTATGAACGTTGTCCTGATATTGATATTGGAAGATAATATTACATACAGTATTGTAGTTTCAAGATACTGTAATCGAATTCAATTTGATAAACTGCTTACATAATCTGAGTTCGCTTTGTCTACTTTTGGCGTTTACGTGTTTCTTCAGTTCCTTTTCTTCCTTGTTTTCTCTTGTTTTTTGGCTCTTTTGTTCGAAAATACTATAAAAAGGCTCCCATTCCCACTTCTTCTGGTTTTCCTCTTCCCATCACTTCTTCTTCTTCCTCTTTTCCTTTCTTTCTTTCCCTGCACTCTTGCCTTCTCCAACTACAACCTTCTCATCTTCTCATCTTATCATCTTATCATCTTATCATCTTATCATCATCTTCAAATGAACTACTTCCTTCTACTTAACATCATCTTCTACTAAGCATCATCTTCTACTTCATCATCACCTTTTAATACAACTTCATCATCATTTGTTTTCCTCAAGTATAGCACTACTATAAACTATTATCTCTTCAAATGCAATTCATTTATGTTCAACTTATTACAACTTTACTTGTTATCATTTATCTGATATTTCCTTTTAGCTACAATAAAAGATTTGGTTACATTAGTTTGATTAGAATTATCTTTAGCCCTACAATAGTTTTAGAAACCCTGAAAAGCATTAGCACAAACACAATCACTTTACTGGTATTAACTTTTCAATCTGTTGATGTTGGTTGATTCATTGGTGGATTTTGGTTCAACCTTATGCTACTCATATCTTCAAGTTTGTTTTTTCTTTCTCATATTGGTGGATTTTATGATTATTAGATTACAACTTAGATTTAGTTATTGCAATAGCTCATTTACAACAGTTTTATTATTTCCAGTTGATTCTTAAGTTTATTGTTTATCATTATTGGTGGTGCATAAATGGTATATGTTATAACTTATCAATGATTGATTAAAGTTTTTGAAGAATATGTTTAAGAGTTTTTACTCCTGCCAAACCTTTTCTGATGTCTGATATTTACTGCTTTATGGTGTTAAATTTCTGGTGGTGCATTGATTTAACTTTTCCATTTTGAATTATTATATCCAGTTGGTTAATCTATGTATTGGTGGATTTTACAAATGATTTCAATTAGGATTCTGTTAACAAATTAATAATATCATTCAAGACTTTCAGTTTACTTACAAGTTGTTTTGCTTACTATTGTTGGTGGATCATAAATAGTTTACTTGCACCTTGTTGTTTTAGAATATATGGTTTCCAATTAACTTAATTGGTATATAATGGCATTAGACTGTTCTTCATTACTTCTTGTTTGTGCTCTTGCTATTCTGGTTTAAAAGATTATATGGTGTTACTGAATATTTAATATCAACTAATTGGTCATAGCTTTTTTTGGTATAACTTCATTTGATGTTGATTTCATGTTTTGTTGAAGTATTTATACTACCTACCTTTAAAGTTGTTTCATTATTGAGATATTTTAGTAAGTTGGTTTAGTCTATCTTTCCTTTAAGTTCATCATCACCATCTTCATCTTCATGGGCATCCTCATCGTTATTTCTATCATCATTTCCATTTTTCTTCCCTTTATTAGTTCATTTACATGATTTACTATTATTTAAGTTCAGTTTATTTCATCTAGGTTATGGTATTAGGTAAAAGGTTCTTTGCTACTTTAAGTTTATTCATACATGTTATATCTTCAAATTGTTTGTTTTTGTTTTTGTTTTTATTTTTCTTTCTTTCTTTCCCCTCTCTACCTATAACCTTCTTTACTCAAATGATCTATTTCCTTCTACTTAACATCATCTTCTACTTCATCATCACCTTTTAATACAACTTCATCATCATTTGTTTTCCTCAAGTATAGCACTACTATAAACTATTATCTCTTCAAATGCAATTCATTTATGTTCAACTTATTACAACTTGACTAGTTATCACTCATATTATATTTCCTTTTAACTACAATAAAAGACTTGTTCGTATTAGTTTGATTAGAATTATCTTTAGTACTACAATAGTTTTAGAAACCTTGAAAAGCATTAGCACAAACACAATCACTTTACTGGTATTAATTAACTTTTTAATCTGTTGATGTTGATTCATTGATGGATTTGAATTCAACTTTATGCTACTCATATCTTCAAGTTTGTTTTTTCTTTCTCATATTGGTGGATTTTATGATTATTAGATTACAACTTAGATTTAGTTATTGCAATAGCTCATTTACAACAGTTTTATTATTTCCAGTTGATTCTTAAGTTTATTGTTTATCATTATTGGTGGTGCATAAATGGTATATGTTATAACTTATCAATGATTGATTGAAGTTTTTGAAGAACAGATTCTAGAGTTTTTACTCCTGCCAAACCTTTTCTGATGTCTGATATTTACTGCTTTATGGTGTTAAATTTCTGGTGGTGCATTGATTTAACTTTTCCATTTTGAATTATTATATCCAGTTGGTTAATCTATGTATTGGTGGATTTTACAAATGATTTCAATTAGGATTCTGTTAACAAATTAATAATATCATTCAAGACTTTCAGTTTACTTACAAGTTGTTTTGCTTACTATTGTTGGTGGATCATAAATAGTTTACTTACACCTTGTTGTTTTAGAATATATGGTTTCCAATTAACTTAATTGGTATATAATGGCATTAGACTGTTCTTCATTACTTCTTGTTTGTGCTCTTGCTATTCTGGTTTAAAAGATTATATGGTGTTACTGAATATTTAATATCAACTAATTGGTCATAGCTTTTTTTGGTATAACTTCATTTGATGTTGATTTCATGTTTTGTTGAAGTATTTATCCTACCTACCTTTTCTTTAAAGTTGTTTCATTATTGAGATATTTTAGCAAGTTGGTTTAGTCTATCTCTCCTTTAAGTTCATCATCACCATCTTCATCTTCATGGGCATCCTCATCGTTATTTCTATCATCATTTCCATTTTTCTTCCCTTTATTAGTTCATTTACATGATTTACTATTATTTAAGTTCAGTTTATTTCATCTAGGTTATGGTATTAGGTAAAAGGTTCTTTGCTACTTTAAGTTTATTAATACATTTTATCTTTCTTATATTCAGTTTTTCAATTTCAATGATGGATTTTATTTATTATCAGTGACTTTTCAAATGGTGTTGAAAGACTGTTTACTATTGCTAGGTTTCATCTTTGGTTTCAATTATAGTTTTTAGTTAATTTATTGTTTAATTTTGGTATGGGAACTTTCATCTCTTTGGCCAATTGGTGTTTGTTCTTATATTATTTTGAATGATAAGATTATTTTCTTTTTTCCTTTTATTTGAACTATTGGAGTTGCTTGGTTTTGGTTTTCATGTTTTTTAAATGCTTTTTATTTGTTATTTTTTTATGATGTTTTTTATGATTTTTTTACTTTCACTCTTTCTTTTTATGATGTTTTTAGGACTTTTCATTCACATTTTACTTCTATTTACTTTGTTTGTATATTATTTCATTAATGAATGTGTTTACTTTTCTTAAATTAATCAGTTGTAAATTGTAAGTTGTTAGTACGCGATCGCAATTAATGTCGGTTGGAAACCCGGCTGATTCCACATTGACTGAACAACGAACAGCCGGGAGGAAGTTGAGCTTTAAGTAAGCAATTAAGAGGTTCAGGTGTTTGCTGGAGTGGTGGTAAAGTAATAACTGGTACGTAATGGTGGTAATAGTGTAGCACCACAGTCCCCCAGAGCAACCCACCAGGCAGCAGGCCACCAGGCAGCATCCCCCGTCCCCCGTGGACTCGCCCGGGCCGCGGTCACGTGCGCGCGCCGGAGAGCGTTGTTCCTCTGAATCCAATAAATAAAGCTGTGTTGGCCACCACTGTTGAAATACTGTTGACTGCTCTTTTTCTTCCCAATTGCTCAATTATACTTCAGCGTAACGTCAAAATGGTCCACAAGCTTATCCTAGTCAGACACGGTCAATCAGAATGGAATGAAAAGAACTTATTCACAGGTTGGGTCGATGTCAAATTAACTCCTCTTGGTGAAAAAGAAGCTGCTAAAGCTGGTGTCTTGTTAAAAGAATCTGGTTTACATCCTGATATCTTATTCACTTCAACCTTATCAAGAGCTATCCAAACTGCAAACATTGCTCTAGATAAAGCTGATAGATTATTCATCCCTGTCGTTAGATCTTGGAGATTAAATGAAAGACATTATGGTGCTTTACAAGGTAAAGATAAAGCTGCTACTTTGGCTCAATATGGTCCTGAACAATTCCAAACTTGGAGAAGATCCTTTGATGTCCCTCCTCCACCAATTGAAGATGATTCTCCTTTCTCTCAATTTGGTGATGAAAGATATAAATCAATTGATCCAACCGTTTTACCAAAAACTGAATCTTTATCTTTAGTTATTGATAGAATGTTACCTTTCTGGCAAGACTCAATTGCTTCTGAATTATTATCTGGTAAAACTGTTTTAGTTGCTGCTCATGGTAATTCTTTAAGAGCTTTAGTTAAACATTTAGATGGTATTTCAGATGCTGATATTGCTGGTTTAAATATCCCAACTGGTATTCCTTTAGTTTACGAATTAGATGATAACTTAAAACCAGTTAAAAAGGCTTACTATTTAGATCCTGAAGCTGCTGCTGCAGGTGCTGCTGCTGTTGCTGCTCAAGGTCAAAAGAAATAGAGAGCTAGAGAGGTTGTTATTTAATTGTTTTTGATTGTTCTTTTTTTTACTGACTCTACCGTTTATATGAATTAATGTTTATTTGACCTTTCTTTAACTCAATTGATTCAATTGACTGTAATATTAATTATAATATTGTAGTTGTAGACGTTGCGTCGATTTCTCCTGATCGACCTCAATCGACGCGCTCCCCTCACTAATTCGAAATCAAAAGATCAAAACATTTTGAACATTTTGTGCCCTTTTCCCTTAATTCTTTTCCTTTAAAAAATCACCAACAATTTCAATATATTTCTATTTCATATGGATTTTGAAATCTTTCCTACCCTATGCTAATAAATAAATCTCTTTGTAGGTTGAAATGGAGAAAACCAAATAATTATCATTTTAATTACTTTTACTTTTCAACTTTAAATCATCATATCTTACAACAAGAAAATAGAATACGATCAAATACTAATAATAATAATAATGATAATGATAATGGTAAAGTTGCAAATTTCTTAAAAGGTTTCGTTAATGAGAATATCAATTCTACTTTACTAAAACTTGGAAATTATATAGATTCACAAACTGAATTACCTGATGATTTAAATAATATTGATTCAATTCAATCAATTACACTTCTTTCTTCATTACATAATTCACAATTAAAAACAAGTTCTAAATTAGCTTATAATTATAATACTATAGAATCAATAAGTTTATTAAATCCAAATGATTTACAATATTTAACAACTGGGATTGAAAAGAAAAAAATTATTACAATTGATAAATATTTATTTAAAATTGAAAATCTTTTTGATTTTGGACTTATTAAACCATTCAAATTAATTGAAATATATTTAAAATCCAATAATAAAAAAGAAACATTAGATTTTAATAATCATTATTTATTAAAATCATTAATTTCATTTGGTTGGTTTCATAATGTATCAATTTTAATATCAAAACATTATTTAAATTTAGAAGAATTAATTCAATTAATTAATGAATTATTATTAAATGAACCAATTTTTAAAAATTCTGAATTAATGAAAAATTTATTTTTATTAAATTTATTTGAAAATTTATCAAATAAATCAATTTTAAATCAATTAGAATTAGATAACATTAATAATTTATATAAAATTAATAAAATTTATTTAATCTTAAATAAATTAAAATCAATTAATTTTAAAAATATTAATGAAATTAAATCTTTTTTAATATCTGAAAAAATTGATGATTTAAATTCATTAAGTATTTGTTTACTTTCATTAATTGATAATTTAAAACAAATTGAATCAAATGATTTTAATAAATTAATTGAGCTCATATTCGATTTAATCAATACATCAACAAATCAAAATTCTAAATTTAAAAATTTATTAATTGATTATCCTGGATTTATAAGTTGTTTAATTAAAGAAATTTTAAAAATTGATAATGAAATTGAATTTAAAAATTTTAAAAAATTTCATTTTAATCTTTTTCAAAAAAATAATAAATTATATGAAATTTATAATAATTCAATTAATAAATTTGAAAATCAATCTGATTTAATTAATTTATCTCATATAATTGAAAGATATTATGATAAAACAACTATATTTTTTATATTAGTTGATTATATTGAAAATTTAAATTTAAATAATAATAAAAACTATAAACTTGATCATAATACATTATATTATTTAGTTCATGGAATTGAATTTCAATATTTGTTCATCGATGGAATTTATAAACATTTACCATTATCTTTAAAAGTTAAAGGTTTAATTAATTTTTATCATCATATTAAAACAAAACCTGAAATTTCAAAATTACTTATAGATGAATTTCAAAGATTGTTATATAATGATATTTTAATTGATCCAGATTTAGATAAATTACTTTATAGAATAATGAATTCTGAAAAATCAATAAATTTTAATGAATTTTATAAATTATTAAATTTAATTTTAAATGATTCTAATATTTTAAAACAATCTGATAAAGTTTTCAATGATCATAATCAAATTCTTTTAGTTAATTATCTTTTAATTAGATCTAAATCAAATCATTTTTTTGAAAATATTGATCCAATTGATGCATATAATAAATTAATTTCAATTTTAAATAATAATCATAAAATTTTAAAATCACAATATTTTTTTAAATTAATTTTAACTTGGTTTAATGAATTAATTAATATTAATGATGATATAAACTCTAAAGAATTCAAATCATTAACTAAATTCTTTAATTTATATTTAGATTCAAGAAATTTAATTAAAGATAATTCAATTGATTATTTTTCATCACATATAATAATAAAAAATAAATTTGATTCAACATTAATTTCAAAATATATATTTGAAAAAATGAATAAAAATCTAATTATTAATTTAATTAATTCAAGAATTTTATATCTTTGTAATAATCCAAATGATGATAAAAAATCGATTTTAAAAAAAATTGATAAAGAATCTATTTTATTAAATTACTTGATTAGAAAATTCACTTCAAATAGTAATGATTATGATAAAGAAATGATGGATGAATCAATTGATTATCAACAAAAGTTTCCAATTGATTTAGAAACTTATAATTATATATTAGATATTATAAATAAGGCTACATTTTATAAAACTAATGTTTATGGACAATCTGATCTTTCTTTTGAACAAGAAGATAAAGAATTTAATTTAACTGATGCAACTAAATTAATTTTGGAAAATAATAAATTAAATACAGAAATTTCAGATGAGAATTTTAATCAAATGTTAGATTTAGTGTTTGATAATGATAAAGATGATAATAATAATAATAATGAAAATAGTTTAGATAATATATATAGAAATTTTGATGCATCTTATGAAATTTCAAATGAATTAAATTCACATTTAGTTGGATTAAAATTATATGATGATTCATTAAGTTCAAAAGAAAGAAGAAAAAAATATAAAGAAATAATAAAAGGTAAATATTTTATTTCAGTTGATGAGAAATTAGAAATTATGAGGTATAGAATTCCATTGACTGTAATTTCAAATATGACTGAATCGATAGTTCAACAATTTGATGATTTTGAATCAATTAATAATTTAATTAAACATTTTTATAATGATTATAATAAAAAGATTCCAATGATTATAGTTCATTCAATTATGTTAGGTATTTTAAATTCAAAAAATTTAAATTTTGTTGATAAGATTAATTATTTTAAATTATTAGAAATTATTTCAATTATAACAACTTATCAATTTTCAAATGGTATGAAAAAATATTTAAGATTAAATCAAATTAGAATTAAACTAGTTGATGAAGTCATAAAAGAATCTTTTAGAATTAATAATGGCTCATTAGATACTTTAAGTTGGGCTTTAAATAAAATTTTAAATTCTCCAAATGCTGAAATTAAATATGAATCTTATTTAAATAAATGGAAAGAAGATTTAGAAATTATGAAAAGAGATCATATTGGGTTTTTCAGTGATGAAGCTAATGGACGTTGGTAATTGCATCATTCATTTTCACAGACTTTTACTAAATTATATAAATTATATACTGCATACATATATACTATCTTGTTAATATAAATAAAAATAAATAAAAATATAAATAAAAATAAAAACAAATTATACATTTCGGATACCCTGTCCGGCAATGACCACCACTTACTGCTCCACATACTGTGCCTCGTTTCCCAACAAACCGTGCGCCACCAGATATTGATAAGGATTTTTGATTTTCTTTTTGCCTCCATAATAATCAAAAGTTCAAACACAAACAACACCACAATTTGTTCTTTCTTTAACTTCGAAGAGCATATAGCATCACAGCTACATCAATCAGATGGTGTCTCATTTGCTAATATTCCCCTGTCTACTTGTAGTGTTACTACTGCTTTTCTTGAAGGATAACTTATTATCAAGCCTAAACAACAACAATTTGCACTTACATATTGATGATTCCATAACTACTCCCGATTTAGACTCAAATCAACAACATTTTCTTTCACTTTCTACTCACAAGTTTCATGTTCAACATATATATCACAATTCTCCAACAAAGAAAATACATAGAAGATTGGATATTACTCCACAATTTAAAGCATCTATAGAAAATACATTACATATATCAACAACAAATGATAATAATGAAGGTCAATTCATTTTCAATAATGATGAGATCATTCAAATTGAAGATTTAGATTTATTTAATAATCATTCTCCATTTTCTCATGAATTCAATTTAAAATCTTCACAATCTGACATAACTAGACTTAAATATCGTGATCCAGATTTTGTTGAATCTTATTTAAATTTTGCATTAGAAGTCGGACAAGATAAAGCAAATAAAGTTAATTTAGATTGGCAAAGAGATAAAATTTCAATTCCAAATGTTACTGATCCTGATACTATTTTAACTTTAGCTTTAATGTCTTCAGATGCTTATGCTCATCTACCTGAATCAGCTGATTGGGAAGATGTTGGCGGTGATTATAATTTATCTGATTCATTTGGTTGGTTAGATGATGGCCTTAGAGGTCATGTCTTTTTAAGTGAAGATAATTCAACTGTTGTTATTGCAATCAAGGGTACTTCCGCTAGTGGTATAACAAGTGGTGAATCAGAAACTGTTGAAAATGATAGAGTTAATGATAATTTATTATTTTCTTGTTGCTGTGCTAGAGTTTCTTCATTGTGGACAACTGTTTGTGACTGCTATGAAAGTTCTTATACTTGTAATCAAAATTGTTTAGAAAAAGAACTTAGAAGACAAGATAGATATTATAAAGCTGCTTTAGATCTTTATAGAAATGTCACTGATTTATATCCCAAAGCTGAAGTTTGGGTAACTGGTCATTCATTAGGTGGTGCTTTGTCATCATTATTAGGTAGAACGTTCGGTTTACCTGTTGTTACATTCGAAGCTCCTGGTGAATTACTAGCTAGTAAAAGATTACATTTACCAATGCCACCAGGGCTTCCTTCGAATTTAGAACATATTTGGCATTTTGGTAATACAGCTGATCCAATTTTCATGGGTGTTTGCAATGGTGCTTCATCAACTTGTTCAATTGCAGGTTATGCTATGGAAACTCAATGTCATTCAGGTCAACAGTGTGTCTATGATTCCGTTAACGATTTAGGATGGCATGTTAATATGTTAAATCATAGATTAAGAACAGTTATTGATAACATTTTAAAAGTTTATAATGAAACTGCTCAATGTGAAAAAGTTCCTCCTTGTTTGGATTGTTATAATTGGAGATTTGTCGATCATTCAAAAGATCATTGGAAAGAGACAACTTCATTTCTGAGCCCTTCACCAACTCAACCAAGTGATGGAGATGATGGTAAGAAGTGTCTTAAGAGAACTTGGTATGGAAGATGTTATAAATGGGAAGGAGATGATGATGATGAAACAACAACTTCAACAATAATAGCAACAACTACTAGTCCAACTACACAATCAAAAACTACAATTACTTCAACCAAATCACCAACAACTAAGACAACAAATACATCAATAAAAGTCACAACTACATCATCTGCAGAAGAAGATTGCACATCCTGGTCCTGGTTAGGTTACTGCTTGAAGTACGGGAAGAAGAAACATCTGACAGATTATGAAACAACAACTGCAACAGCACCCTTAAATACACCAATAAGAGCAACAAATACGGTATCGTGTGACGAAGAATGTGTGTCCTGGTCTTGGTTAGGTTATTGTACTAGATATACTTGTAAGAAGAAATCAATTTTATAAGTGTAAGGTTAAAGATAGGCATTGTCTTACACTGCTTTTTTCATACTGTATGCATTAATATTATTGCTTTGGTTGTCATTTTCTTTTTTCTGCTTTTTGGAGTTTTTCTTTGTTTTGAGTTTGTTTATATTCCATCATTTTTATTCTTTTATTTTGTAGGTTACTTTTTTAGTGTTACTTTTAGTTCTTCATCATATTATCTTGGGGTTTTGTTTTTTATACATATAATATATTCATGCATATAACAAATTCTTAAAAAGAGGAAAGTCGTAAACTGTTCGTACCCAGCAAAGTAAAAAATATTAATACAAAAATACTAAAAATGGGAAAGTAAAAAAATACAAACACAATGTATTGACTAGGGGAACCAGACCAGAGCATGGTATATGTATAACGAAGTATGTGTTGATTAAGTATAAAGTAAGTATAAAATAGGTAAGTAAAATAGGAGTAGGGAAAAGGGATAAGAGGAGAGGAGAGAGAGCGAGTTGATGTTACACACAATTTACACAAATTAAATAGAAGTAATGAAAACAAAAGATGAATAAGATAATACATGTAATAATAATAATAAATTCATTTATTGTCAAGCCCTCGTAAAATACACAATATATGTACTTAGTTTATATACACTTTTTCCTTCAACACCAGTCTTCTTTATGATTAATCTGATAATAACTTTTTTCAAAGTCACAATGAGTTATTTCAACCTCTTGCAGTTAATAGCAAAAGTCCAAAAAAATAAACAGAAAGTCTATCAATATTATCATTTTTTACCTAGTTGGTATAATTAAATTAATCTGTAGTAATTAAATTTTAAAATGTATTCTTAAAGTGACTATACTATTAATAGTAATATATTCTAGTAATAGCATATTCTAGTTCAACTATTTGAACCATATTTCATTGTGATATTTCTTTAATTCTAATTGATTATCAGTAGCAACAACTAATTTACCAAATAACAAACTGATTATATTTAACCATAACAAACACCTCTAACACTGAACCTAATTAACAGTGAAATGTAATTCAAATTATTTTGAAGAACATTAAATATAATCAATTAATTCAATTTAATATTTCTTTCATTCTAATTAACTATCAGTAGCAACAAATAATTTACCAAATAACAAACTGATAATATATAACCATGACAAACACCTCTAACACTGAACCTAATTAACAGTGAATTGTAATTTCTAATCACCTTTGAGCAAAAACAAAAAACAAAAAACAAAAAACAATAAACAGAAAACAACAAACAAAAAACATTAAACAAAAAACAAAGAAGAATAAACAAAAAACAATAAACACACAAACAATAAACACACAAACAATAAACTTAAAACTTAAAAACTGAAAAACTAACGATTAACATTGATTAGTAAAACCAAGTTTATCGACTAGGTGACTTTTCGTCTTTTTAATTTTTTTTTGCTTGTTGTGAGTTTTCGTTTCTTTTGTGTGGTTTTTGGTATAATTAGCATATTTAAGAATTGATCATTATTACTCTGGTAGAATGATTTAAGAGATTTATCATATTCGTCATAAGCTATACCACCAATTACCCACTTAATAGTGACACCAAAATTGTGATGATGAAATACTCTATAGGAATAATCTAAAGTAACAACCTTTTTAGCTTTATTGAATACTGCACTTTTCCAATGGAATTCAAAAACGGTGATGGATGCAGCATCACCAACAATACCAAATGGTAATCTGTTATACTTACAATATTTATAAATTTGGTATATAATCTTTTTGTTTTTTTGTACTTCGACATTATGGACATTTTCTGTCGAGAAACGTTTTATTTCGATTGGAACTAAAAGACGCTTGCTTTTATCAACAATTGAAATATCTGGTATTATAATATCCGGCTTTTTTCTTCCTTCAATAGAATATTTGAACTCAGTTTCTGATATAATATCAATATCGCCATCGCTTGCTCTTTTCAAAGCTTCTTTTAAATCACATAGATATAACTGTTTAAAAAGGTCCACATTTTTTGCTTCATTGTCTTTTTGTGCATATATATTAATATTTTAAAACTCATGAACGTATGCCTCCTCGTATACCTATGGCTACTCCTCCTTCTTCTATCATATCAATATCAACAATGGCAATACCAGACATTGCGACTAAAAATCATATTAACTCATTCTTAGAAAAATTAAAATTAAGGTACATGAACTACCCCCCTGAATCATTTCCTAGAAGTGATTTGATACCAGAATGGGTGAATGATGAAGCCAGCTTATCACAATACTTA
>JAJLZM010000241.1:0-79965 GCA_030572235.1 Ambrosiozyma kamigamensis | reverse complement strand
GGATTCATAATGTTCAACGAATTCGAGTGTATAATTGTAGAATATCCTGTTGAGTTAGAGAAAAAGAGACATCTATCTATCATACTAGAAAGGAATCAATCTTATTATCAACTCTTCAGGAGGGTCACTAGAATAGAGAATAATTGCCCAGACCCCATTGCCTTCATTTACTGTAGTGTTTCCCTATAAAAACTTTTATCAAACTCATAATGAATGGTTCTGCTAAATACTAACATATAATTTGTTTGCTGCTTATGTTCAGAATCTAATTTCTGAAATTGGTATTTAATCCTGCATCAGTCTTGTCTTCGGTCACTATTGGTTCTGGTATTTCATCGGTTGCTCTACGTATTCTTGTATCTTGTAGGAAGAGCACGTACTGTAAAGGTGACGTGACGAGTCACAAAAATTAACTGACAAAAAACAAAAACGAAAAAGCGCCAATTCAACTCAAATAATTAATGAGATCAAACAGAGTTTTCAACTTTTCCCATAGTCCCAATCCAATCAAAAGAAGGAATAACAAGAAAAAATGAAATAGAAATAGTATATTTTGGTTACTTTTATGAAGTGGCCGGGGTATCACTATATCAACAATCTTCAAATTTATTAATTATTTTATGGCATACCAGGTGTTAAATTAACATCAGTATATTAGTAATGGCTAATCAAGAATATTAGAATTAAATGCATATAGTGAAAGAGGTATTTCAATTATAAGAATTATTAGAGATAAAGTTAAGACATCTGCTAGATTATTATTTTTTCCAACAACTAGAAAATAAACTATAAATTATCCATTCCCAAAATTTAAATTAGTTATATTAGATGATGCAAATTCAACGACAAGTGATGTACAAAGTGCTTTGAGAAGAATAATGGAAACATATTTTGGTATAACTAGATTCTGTTTAATATAATAATGAATCTGCTTATATTGTTTAATTTGTAATCATATTACTAGAACTATTGATCTATCAGCTTCAAGATATTCAGAATTTAGATTCAAAAGTTTTGACGATTCAATTTTAAAAAAAATATTAAAAGATAATGAAGGTGATTTAACAAGATCAATTCAAAAATTAAATAAATTAAAATGATAATGATGGCGATATTGATATGAATGATGATGGCACAAAGAAGATCAAGCTAAATTAGTTAACGATTTATTTGTCTTTATTGCAAGATGAATTGAAGTGTTACAAACAAAAACATTAAATGATATAATGGTACTCTAACAATTTAGAATTTTTAAGTAAGGTTATATTTAGTGCATCTATGATTGTAAATAGTTTGCATGATATATTATTATTAGGATTAACAGATGATGACGAATATGGTTAAATAATATCGCAAAAGATATAATTTCAAAGATTCTATTTGAAACTCATTGCAAATTATCTAATAGATCTGATGAAACTAGGTTTGTGCAATTTGAAATTTTCATATTATTTAGATAATTCTTTTTAGATGTTTTTGTAATCTGATTTATGTTAGAATACAAAACTTCTATCTAAAGCTGTCAATACTGTGTAGAAAACTAGAAGAGAGATAATTATCAATTCTTCTTAGATATGAGTAAAAGTTTGCTGACTCTTCTGTGCTAATAGAGATACACACTCATTATAGGCTTATATCACAGTTATAAAAAAATAAACTATAAAGAAGTAAAATATAAAATCAGGTAATAAATAAAAATAATAAGGAGAGCAAAGAAATAAGCATGTACGAGATAAAAACAAATTAAATTAAAAACAAAAAAATGAGATTATTATGCACCATGTTCTTGTGCTTGATCAATTAAAGCTTGGTATCTATTATGTAAAATTTCCTGTGCCCTCTGATACACTTCTAGTGATTCTAGTCTTTCTGTTCGTTGTCGTTGATGTAATTGTTGAAAAATTGCTGATTGCTGTTCTATTTGCAATTGACGTCTTTCTTCCTGTTGTATTTGCAATTGACGTTCTTCTTCATGTTGGTCTTGAATCAGACCTAACAGTGTTATAATGTGTTGTAATAAAAACAGCAGCTCTTCTTGTTGTTCTGGTTGCAATAATTGTTGCTCAAACATTCTTAACAGTAAAATTAAAACATTTGGATCTTCATTACCAGTATCTGCATTATCTAGACCATTTTGATCATTATTATCATCAGCATTATTATCTAGATCATTTTGAACCTGGGGATCCTTTAATAAGTTCTTAAATGATTCTTTTAATATATTAATCCTTCTATTAAAACTTCTCATAAATCTAGCAAAATCACGATGCACTAAGACAAAGTGAATAAAGATTATTATTAAATCTTTAATTATTGTATGGTAAATAAGTACAAGACAAACAGGCCAAACTATCGAAAAGACAGAAGCTGCACGCAGAAAATGATCCCAACTTGAAAGTACAGGTTTGTAGGTTATAATTGTTGTAGGAGTTTCTTTATCTGTTGGTGTTATCATTGGTGTAACCGATACTGGTATCATGAAAGATGCTGTTGTTGTCGATGTACTTATTATAGTCTCCGTCAATGTACTTATTGATGTAACTGAAGTTATTCCTCTCATTGACATCGTATCTGCTGCTGTTGTTGTTTCATTTGGATGATTAGTAGTAGCTTTAACATATGAACTTTGGGATGCTGAACTAACATTATACATGTAGACTGTCTTTCCATAAGTATAAGAATCATCAGAGGCTAATGAGAACTGAATAATTAAGCCATCTATGACTTCATTGGCCACAATTGTATTAGAATCAGCCAGTTTTAATTTAAATTCATTAGTTGAATAATTATTTGGTAAAGTAACATAAATCAACCATTCAACATCATCAGATAAGATGACTCTATATTTTAAAAAATTGCCATTTACAGCACTTGATGTTTCAAGAAATAATGAACTGAACCCAATAACTGAATTAATTTGTACTATATAATGACCATAATAAATACCTGTTGCAAAACTCATACCTTCAATTAATGGAATACTAATTGATCCTCCGGAATTTTCATCACTTAATGAAACAACAGCTGAGGTTGAATGGATATCATTTACTTCAATATTAACATTATCAGAAGTGAATATTGTACTACTAAAAATTAATGAAGCAAGCAAATTCTGATTTATAAAATGTTCAGTATATTCATTTGGATAATTAGCAGCTGAAGACGTAATATGAGATAAAGCATAGCCACAATAATTTGATTCAACTGTATAGTAGAATGCAAAAGGGTATGTAAATGTTGTTCTATATTGAGTACCAAAAAGAATGCTGTAGAACTGGTTAGATTTAAAAGCACTGGATTGTATTGAAGTAGTATATGAAGAAGTAGATACTAATAATCAATTGTACTATGTATATAGTTAATATAGCAGTGGTTAAAGTAGCAGCAGCTTTGGTCATCATCAGAAGTATCACATATACTAAACAAATTATCAATGGAGTAAGCATACGCCTGAACAGGTACAGCTAGTACTTGAGTAATTTCATCTTTCATCCTTTTAGTGAGAGGAGAAAGAGAAAGAGGTAGATTTAGGACTGAAGATGTTGTTTGATCATTTATTTGGTAGACACAGATGTTTTTCTGGGGGTAGTGAGTTTAAAGAGATGACATAAAATATGAAAAGTATATAATTCAATGTCATTAGCTATCGGAATATTCACGATTATTCAGAAAGGTAACATGTCTGTCGTTGGTTAAATTACAACTGTGAATTTAACAACCAGAGAGCTTTATTAAATGACATCAGAATTAAAATAAAATAGTAACTTTCTTCAAAGACAAAATGAAATAGCACAGGATTATGAGGTAATATCATTTCTAACTCATTATTTAAAAATTTTAAGTATTGAAAAATTTGGAATCAGTATGAATGAATGAAAATCGAATAGAAACTAGTAGTAACTACTACCGTAACTACGTTTTGCGAAAAAAACATAATTCCCAAAACATCCTTACACCATAACACAGCCTTGCAATTGCAATTAAGATTTTGATTTTAATTTTGGAGTTACTGTAAACAACAGTATAACTTATAAGTCTGTATATGTGAATTTAATAATCATTACAGATCAATATGCTGAATTCAACTGCTTTTAATGAACTAGAAATATTAGAAATGGAATTATTTCAGAATTTCTTACCGTACCTTCAGGTATCTAAATCATTAAATGATCTTAACAAACTGGATTTGAAAAGACAAGAAACCATTAAGACAATTACTTATGCTTTAGAATTTTTAAGAGTCATGGAAATCGCCGACAAGAAACATAAAGATACGCTAGATGAATTAAAGAAAATAAAATCAGAAACCAGGAATATTGCCAAACATCATAATAGTAAGTCAATTACATCAGAAAATCATAATAGTGAATTAACTTATCAAAGAAAATATAATCAATTACAGATTCAATTCAATATGACAAAAAATGAGATGAAAGGTTTAGAAAAATTAAATAATAAGTTTAAAGCCCAGATATCCCAACTTCAAAACAGCAAATCCACTCTACCATTTAAGACGACCAGCTTTTCTACTACACCATATTTAAATAAAATATCAACAATTAATACAAGAAATATTTTAGGAAATTTATCAAGTAGCAAAATTGACTTAACTCCCAAAAAAAAATTAACAATGATGACATCCTCACCATCTTCTACTCGCAATCAATTAAATTTATTCAGTGATAAAGATGATAATGAAAAGGATGTAAAAGATGAATTCAGTTTTAGTAGAATCAAAAAAGATAATATAAAACCAAGTTCTACTACTGCAGGAAAGAAAATAATGTTGAAAAGAAAATCTACTAATAACGACGATTCATTTAATGAACTGGATTCATCTCCTACTTTTAAAAGGTCAAAACAAATTTCCAATACAGCTTGCTCAAGCCCATTAAAGAAAACTTCAATATTTCCCAGACCTAAAAGACCATCTAGTCAAAAATGAAGGATTAGTTTATAATATTTTTTATAAAATTTTGAATAAAATATGGCATTCAATAATATTATACAAATATAAATGTAATTTATAACAACCTGTAATGTAATGGAATGGAATGGTTGCAGTAATATGTGATAATTGATATATATGAACAATTAAATGAAAATTCTAAACTAATCTAGAAATATAATACTGTAATGTAGATCGAAATAAAAAATTAAGCAGTTTTAAAACATAAGAATGCAAGATTATCAACGTAGAAATATATGAAGTTACCAGATTCATGAGAAACAAAGGAACCAAAATTTTTCCCAACTATACAATGCCAAGTTGAACCATATTGTTTATCTAATTGTTTTTTTAAATTTGAAGCAATTTCAACATTTTTCTTGTTATCTTTTAGCACAGTAGCAGTTAAATCAAAGATAACTTGTTGCATTTCCTTGGACTTTAATAATAAGAGAAATATGATGCTATGAGTGTTAGTATAATTGAATAATAGACCATGATGAATAGTAATGAATACCTCATCTTGAAAGTACATATTAACATACCATATCTGCTGCCTTAACAACAGCTGTTTCATATATTAAAGAAAAGAGTTAGTGGATGCATGAGTTTTGTAAAGAAAACAGAAGGAGACCAAGAAACATACGCTCAAAAGCTGCAGTGGCATTGGCTTGTGACATGATGATACTAGAATGTGAATAGGTTGTTGTTTTGTAGCAAATTGTAGGACAGGACAGAACACTAACACTAACAGTAAATCTGAATCAAATTCGATCTGAAATGAACACCCGTGCACCGCTGAAAAATAAAATTTATGAACTCGAATTCAACAAGAACTCTAACAATTTCCAACTTGAGTACCCTCCAGGTTCTGTGTATATCCAATATAACTAGTTGATTCATAATGGCTACAAAATTCAGAAACTCATTTTGGTTGAAAACAAATGGATTTGCCCCTCAAATCTATTTGTTTAAGAACATAGAGTCTGGTCAAGTGGTTTACTCTCAAACTCCACATATAACGGTATGTTTTTATTCTTAAATAACATATTTAAATGAAATAACATACTAACTTTATCTTATATCATGTGTATTTATAGAATTATCAAATAAAGCAACAATTTTTCAGACCAAATTGGGAAAATCGTAAACCATTAAATAGAAGAGATTTATGGAGACCAATGGCTGTTTTACAATTTACATCATATCAAAAAGCAGTTCAAGCATATCATGGTTTAGTTGAATTAAGATATATGAGACAAGTTTCAAAGAGAAAGGAAGCTGAATCGTTAAGAAAAAGAAATGAATATGGTCAAATTTGGTTTAGTGGACAATTTAGACCCACTTGGGCACAAGAATCTGTCAGTGATGTGAGTTTAATTATTGATGAATTTAAATTAAAGGATACAAAAATTTATTGGGAATCATTATGGAGAAAAGGTGACGATAAACATTGGAATAAAGAATTGGTTGAACATTTTGAATTTGATTCAATTATTGGTCCTAGAGAAGGTTTTGTTATTTTAGATGAAATTAGAAAAGCTGGTTTAGATGATTTCTCAAAAGTGCAACAACAAGAAAAAGAATCATTAGAATCTATCCAAACTCAATCTAGTCCGGAAGAAGTTGCCAAACAATGATTTTGTTAAATTTATATATACCATTCTAATTATTCATGTACATAATTTAATTTAATATAATCTAACAAGCATATAATTTATTAAGGCGAGAAAGAAAGTCATTATATTGTCGTATAAAAATTATAGATTATAAATTAAAAATATTAATTGGTTAAATGAACAGAATGTGTAAAAAAAAGAGTAATTAGAAAGTAGTATTAAAAGTAGTATGTGTAGTTTTTTTAGCAGTCTCATCTAGTAGAAAAACAATCAGAATAAAATAAACAAAGCAGTTAATGGTATAATAATAAAATAAAATAAATTGTAAAAATAATGAGTAAAATGGCTTTAATATAGCACAAAATACAAAATGAAGAAAATAAATGAACCGAATAACTTGTGGTATAGTAGTAGAATGTGCAAAATTGAAGCTAGCTGACATAAGGCATTAACAAATCATAAAGGAAGACATAATGTCACAAAATGAATGAAATAATTATTATAGTATGATTAAAAATCATACTTAGAAAAAAAAAATCAAAATATGGAAATTGATAATAAATTTTAAGATGAAACTCACCTATTTTGTTTTCTTTTCATTGACAACCTTAACATCTTCATCATCAGAAGAAGAATAAGATTCAGATTTTGCTAAAGCAACAGAAACAACGTCAGCCTGCTTAATTTTTTCAACTTTTTTAACAACAGTATGTTTATTATGAACTTTAGCTCTTCTATCATGTAAGAATTCTCTATACTTGTCTAATGTGATTCTTTTTTGCTCTTCTTTATATTCATCAATGCCATGATAAGTAGTACCAAATAATTTATCCCAAAAAGTAAAGAAAGGTTGTGAGAAATTATATTTAACACCAAAATGTTGATGGTGAATATCATGATAGATTGAATTATTTGGAAAGATAATTTGAAATAAATCAAAAGGTAGGGAGTAACCACAATGATCATCAACAGTTTTCATTGTAGCAAAAGAATATAAAAACACAGATTCCCTTGGAGATAAACCAGTAACTAAAGCAGCCAAACCAGAACCTAAAGTATCTAGTAAGAAACCTTCAATAGGATTATTAAATAAAGCACCATAAGCATAAGGAACATATAATCTATGGTGTCTTGAATGGAATAGTTTATACATAGTCTTATTCATATGCATATATTTATGAAGATAAAATTGCCAAGTATCAATTATTAAGAAAGCAACAAGGATTTTCAATAATGATTGACCATACCAGTAAAATAAATAAACAAAAAAGGAAGGAATAAAATCAGGTAGTTTTGATTTTAAATCCCACATTTCTGCATTTTCAAAACCAGTAGTTGAAATTGGATCAAAATGATAAAGAACAAGACCAGCCAAAGTTTGTATTATATGTTGAAAAATAACGTCTCTAATAACGATTGGTAAGGAAACTTTATTTCTTTTCAAGACTTCCTCACTTGGGTGAATTCTATATTTTTCAGCCAATTTATATTCATCTATTATATGGAAAAATGTTGAATAAGTCCAATAAAGGATAATCGGAGCGATAAGAGCCAAAAGACCATCTGGAGTACCTTCTATCAAATCTTTTTTGGGTAAAGAGAACGAGATGGGTCTAACAACAGAGTTGATAGCTTGTAAATCCGAAAAGTTGATTATATTGGAATAGAAAGAGGTGTTTGAAGTAGTATTTGAAAACATTTCACGAGGCAGATAAACGAGAACGAGAGCAAACAACTAATGGAACGAAGCAGAGGGAAGAGGGGGGATAATAACTAAAGAGAAATATGAGTGACTAGAAGAAAAAGAGAGTAGTGGTAAAGGACAGGTTGTAAAAGGAAAACAGAAAGCCATGGAAGTCAAGGGACAAACAGGTTAACCGTAAACAGATGAAAAC
This sequence comes from Ambrosiozyma kamigamensis, assembly GCA_030572235.1. NCBI lineage: Eukaryota > Fungi > Ascomycota > Pichiomycetes > Pichiales > Pichiaceae > Ambrosiozyma > Ambrosiozyma kamigamensis. The sequence continues at coordinate 71,503 of JAJLZM010000241.1, read as the reverse complement.
GCAACGCAAAAACAAATTAAGACGGCTTCCACCAGCCACAGCGAGGGGCGCAGGCTCAGCCACTGTGCCACACGTGACTCCCAATCAATTTAATTAATATAATCTGTTTACGTCAATTACAGAGTATTGATGATGCTTAATTCCTTCAATCCACTTCAACAATACTCCATCCATTGCTATCACTCCCTCTCTCCAATGAAGGTATGTCACATCGTTACGGCCAGCATGTTTACCTTAGTTGGTCTCTCTGTTTTCTCGTCCAAAGAAACCTTCCTTGTCCGCTTATCAACTACACCTTATCATTTACTAACCCCTCCAATAGTATATCGAGGAATTCGACATAGATTTGGTCAATCAGACCCTTACTTTTGATACTGCTGATATACATGTTCAAGGCACCTGTGACTTGTTCACTACCAAACCAATCGGCATCGATAGAAAATTATACAAAACCTTAGATAAACTGTATTCTTCAACAACAAATTCCATCAACAACGATGATACGCAATTGAAAAATAGATCAAATAGTGATGCATCTGTTGATAGTATAAATTCTAATGGGTCAAATAATCAGCCTTATATATCCCCAGAATTTATAAAAATGAAGAAGAGATCCTTTAGTTATTCATATGGAAATAATCATAATCAATTCTACCAAAATCAAAATCAAAATCAAAATAATCAACAATTTTATGCAAAATCTGATAAAAGAACGATAAGAAGCAAATCTTTTAATGCTCCTTATATGTCTCCAAAATCCCTTCCTAAAAATTACGGAAATTCATTTATTGACTCTAATATTGACTCTTTCGATTTAAACGATTCTGATTCTTCTCACCATGATGTTCTAGAAAGTTCACCATTTGGTCCTTTGTCTCAACAGTCTTCTCGTAGAATATTTGCCTATATAATAGGTATTTTAAATTCTACTTATCCTGATCATGATTTCTCAACTGTTCAACCAACCAACTTTACTTCTTTTTCAACACCAGTTTTAATTCAGAAGATCAATTCTTTATTCATCTCTTTAGGTAAACCTTCAAATTTAGACTGGCTATGGCAAACTATAAATACCCATATGTATTTAGATGATTGTACCTGTTTTCAATATGAACCAGAGCAAGCATTTTTGAATGATTTACCCGGAACTTTATGGTGTAATATGTATTTCATTTTTAATAAAAAGAAGAAAAGGGTTGCCTTTTTATATTTCAGGGCCACTAGATTACAAGACAATGAGTCATCAATCAATAGTAACCTAAGACACAGAAGAAATTCAAAAATTGGTACTTTAGATGAAGAAGATGGATATTTTGATGAAACACAAGAAGAATATGATTTAAGATATAATTCACATGAAGACAACCATAATACAGAAGTGATATATGAAGACGTTTTTGATGATGATGATGGTAATTCAGATGAATTTGTCGATGAGGATTTAGATGAAGATGTAATAATGGATGAGGAAGATGACTATGAAATTGATAAAGATGATTTAGTTAACGTTAATCAAGACGATGAAGATGAATATGGTACTACCCCAAATAAAATGAACACCGACTGATTATCTGATCTAGCTCGAACTAACGTTTTATTATCTCTTTTTTCAACGAGTTTACTTTTCGATTTTTTTTTTCAGTTTAAATTAATGTTTTTATCTCTGATTTGTTTTTTGGTAATTTAACTTTTTGTGTTTTGGTCTTCTATTCGTTGGGCTTTGTGGATATATTATTCTATAATTTTTTCTTTATTTTATTTTGTCTTAATTATTGATATCTATAAGATATACAATCTATTGTATACTTTTTACAAACAATTGACTGCAAAGCAGCTTGGTACTTTGATATATCTATTTTCTTTTTATTCTTTTATTTTACTTCCACTTTATATTTATCGGGGACTCAGGAGTCAGGACCTCAGGTCGATAAAGGTTATCAAATAATAATGATAAATCAAATTTTCGCGTTCCTTATATACGTAGGTGTTTTTTCAACAATTTTTTTTTGTTTCTCTATAGCTACCTCCGATTACGACTACAGTACTGCACTATATAGTATTTTCATGATAACCGCATATTTTCACCTTGTTTATACTTTTTCAGTTTTATTAGTCAGTGCTCATGGATATTGAATTTGATACCCCTCAATTGAACATATTAAGTTCACCTAATGGTGAAGCTTTTGTCCAATCATTTAAAAATACTGATTTGTTAACTTCAGAATTATTAATCACTCCATGTCATACAACAGCTAAAAAAATAAATAAGATGCCATCAGACTTAGAAGAATTTGTGAAGTCGTACAAGTCAGAAATTAGTAAAACCTTATTGAATTTTAAAACTATTGATGACTCAAATAACAGTGAATCAATCTTTACTACAGGTGATGAAAAAATAGATAATATAATGAATGGTGGGATACCTACTGGCCATCTAATTGAAATCAGTGGTGGTTCAGGAACAGGAAAAACCAATTTTTTGTTAACTTTAGCTATGACTGTTCAACTTCCAAGGGACTTTGGTGGTCTTGGACCTTCTCTTTTTGAACCAAATCATGATAAAATTCATAAGATCAAATCGATCTACCTTCCAACTGAAAGCTATTTACCCACTCCAAGACTTGAAAGCATATCAAAACATTTAAAAAAAATACTTATAGAGAATGGTGTTACTGATAAAAGGTTTCATCCAGATACAAAAAATGTTCTGACTACATCAATGATGATTCCTGATTTAGAGTATCAAGAACATATGATTTTTTTTCAATTACCATTACTTTTAAAAAGAGATCCATATATTAAACTAGTCATATTAGATTCAATAACACAGCATGTTAGGTCTGAAATATCGAATTGGGATAGAAATTTATATACAATTAAAATTTGCAAATTTTTAAAAACTTTAGCAATGAAACATGATATTACAATAATGTTTTCAAATCAAGTTACAGATAGTCCTTTAAGAGGGATTTATTTTGCTAAAAATGAAATGTTTATTAAGCTAAATATGGATTATCAATCTAGTTGGTTGTCTGGTTGGGATGATATTGCTATTGTTTATAGGCAATTAAAAGCCAAAAAGAGAAAGAATCAAGAGATGGAAGAAGATGATTATTGTGAAATCGGTTCTTCTGAATATGATAATGTTGATACAGGAGATGATGATGGAACCCCTCGTGAGCTTGCAAAACTTAAGGGTACTTATTATACATCAGGTGCTTCAGCTTCAGAACATCGAGATGAAAGTTTGGATAATTCTTTGAAAGATTACATTAGAAAGGGTAAAAAGAAATTGTTTGAATCCAAATATAAAAGCAGAGTTTCAAAGACTAAGACCGTTCCAGCTTTAGGAAGCACTTTATTAAATTTTCTAGACATGAGAATTGTTTTATCTAAAGAATTTAAACCTATACTGAATGAAACTTTAATTGATGAGTTTAGTCAAGATTTAGGTATTGATACTTCTGGATTATCGGAAAGGGTTGAGAATAAACATTCTGAAGATGAGAAAGAAACAGATGACAAATCTGCCAAAAGACAACAATCGGTTGAAGATCTGCTTCGATCAAATGATTACCTTTCAAACCATAATTTTGAAGCTCAAAGAATAATGAGAGTTGTTTTCACCCCTCTACTTCCAGAAGGCAGTTCAACTGAGACTACTTTTGAAATTTGGAATGGTGGAATCAGGCATACCTAAAGCTAATTTGTTTTAATTATGGATGATTAGTCAACCTCTTTAAATAAATATTCATTGATCAATGTACAAATGTGTATTTCTTGCTTATAAAACAATAGATACTTATAACAGATAATTGTGGGGATTCTAAGATGTTTTAAACATAGAATCGATTTATTTACTTAATAAAATCATAAAATCATTTATAAAATAATAAACAGATCAGACACATAGACCACTCATAACAAAATTTAAAGGGATCATATAATTCATATATATGTGATAGATTGGTAGATAAATTTGTTTATTAACGTCTAATCCCAATGTTCAAGACAGAATTCATTACCAAGGAAGGTAAATATACCTTTTAGAGTTATTAGTACCCGGCAATATTATTTTTTTGTCGATGGAACTACATATAATTAAGACATTTATAGTTAATTTGATTCTTCCAATATTGAGAGATCTTGGTAAGTTGGTAAAGCAACTTCAGCTCGAGTTTTCTCTAATATTCTTAAACCGCCAAATATAAAAAAAAACCTAGTTGATATTATGTTCTTAATTTTGATGTAAATGTAAAATAAACATCTGATTCATCTCTTGGACCAATTTGAATGAAATATGATATAGCATTGGTTTTATCTGATGTGATCACTGCTCTCTATGTATTAAAAAAATATTGGAATCCAAAGATAAACAAATTATTGAAGCTTGAATCTGTTTATTTAAAAATATTTTAGCTGATGATTGAATAACTGAAGATAACTGATTCTCCTAAAGCACCAATCCTTTAAAATATGTATTGCTCTTGTATATACTTCATAACAATAAATTAAAAGAAAACAACAGCTAATATAAAAGATGATTCATGTTTCGTTCTTCATATTCTTCTCTTTAAAATATATGCGGATCATTTGTAGTTAATTGCTGCAATAAGAATCGTCAGTTTTGTAAACCTTTTGAAACTCCTGAGAAATCATAAGGAACCATACGAGAAGAATCAAGAATTTTAACATGGGTAAAATTATGTTTAACACTGATTTTATCAACTTGAGAACCAACCAACCAACAGTTTCCGTATTATTAGAAAATCCAAATTGGAAATCTTAAATTTTTGAATCATATTTTCAGTACCCAAGTGATTACAAATAATGTCTTTATCTCTATTAAATAACATAATTGGAAGTTGTTTCATGATACACTATATATGTAAAATTTCAGAAGTTGAACAGTACATTTCTGACCATTCGTTGACGATAAATATCATTAAATATGGTATGTTGTTCTTGCATAATTTGGACCTTAGAATCAACTTTTGTAATATACTCTGCTGGTTCTAGATAATTAATAATTATATTCTAGTGACTAGTAGTGAGTTAGGTTTGATCCATCTATTGACTTTTCTTACATCTGAGAATGGATACTGTAGCATAATTTTAATTGTCCACCGGAAATTAGACTCTTCAAGTTATACGATAAATTCAGATTATCTGATCAAAACAATAATAGAATGAATTCGATGAATTAGAAGAATATATTAAAGAACCAAAGCCAATTCAAGATGTAATAGTTAGTGAATATTAGTGAATATGAATAATTTCAACAACATAGAATTGCATTGGAACAATTAACTTATGCAGAATTAGAAGATTTTTCAGAGGAATCTAAAAGGATATCCCTTAAAAAAACAGGCTATAGATTTAAAAAGAGTCCAAAAGATATAGAGAAGATCATTCATTTAAACTATTCCAACCAGGAAATTGTTGTAAAAATCTCACAAATTCAGCTAATTTGGCTTGTAAGCATGTTTTTCTTAAGAAAATGGCTGAACAATAAGTTGTCTGGTGAAACCAAATTGTCATCAATTGCAATTATTAATTAAAGCAAAACACACCTGTGCATCGAGATGAGATCAACAGACACAACAACAACAACACAACAACACAACACCATGCATGTCTCTATTCTATAACCATGGACTTAAGATACTTGCTAGATGCCTGTCAGACTCCTATTACCTTATTGACAGATGATAACTTTATTATTTCAAATGAAATCATCGAACACATCTATGCTCATTATAAGACCCATAAAGCTTTGCATAAAGCACTTCTTAACTCGTACACCTCAATCGTTCGTGATTCCTTATTAGATAATATAACATTCATACGAATAATTTTGTCTTTTCCTTGTTGCTTTTACTACTATTTTAAAAAAGGTGATGACACATCTGATGTTTTGGTTTCCTCAACCCCCATCACTGGTTTGGACTCTGTATCAACTGGTAGCACCAAACAAATTATAACACACATGCCTCATTATATTCTACTTGGTAGAAATGAAAGTAAAATTTCAGATGAAACAAAAGCTTTTATTAGAGATTTAAGAAATAAACTTGTGGAATCAGATGCCTTGTACTTATATGATCATTTAACATGCCCACTAAACCCCCCATCTCAGTTGCAAAAAATAAATTTACGTTCGAAGGGTTCATCATTGAAAGATTCACCTGAAACAACAATTGATGATTCTATTCGTACAATTTGTTCAAGGGTTTTAAGTATTGTGAGTTTTATGTCGGGCGTGGAACTTGAATGTGAAAGGGGAGTGAGCATTAAGTTAGATAAAATGTATACACCTTGTACCCCAGATATTTCATTCACTGTTCAAAACAATAAATCCTCTAGAACCTTCCAAACAATTGAAGATAGAAGGCCTGCATTGAAAAAATTGGTTTCCCTATTCAATTCAAAAATTGCTCTTAATAAAAAAGAGACCAGAAAGAAAATTACTAAAGTTTCAAAGTCACGAAAAGCAAAAGGCAGAAAGAATTTAATTAATATTACTGATAAAAATAAAAATGATGCAAAAAGTATTTTGAATCAGATCTTAAAGCAGACCCTCCATACCCGTTATAATTTCCCGATTTTAACTGATGCTATGGACTTCTATTTCTTGTCCTTCATTCATAAGACCGAATTTAAAAATTGTGAAGATAGGGAGTTACCTTATGAGTGCTATGATATTAATTGTGCCTCAATAAACCCTTCTCCAATTTTGGTGTTGGCTAGCCGGTTATACAAAACTTACTCTGAGTCTTCAAATACCAGTAATGATGTTAATAATACATACAGAGATTATTTCAAGAGATATTTTGGTATTTCTTCTGAGGTTTTGCTAGTGAGATCAATTACTAATGCTCCTGATTTCAAAGATGATGAAGAAACGGATAATAATAATAATAATAATAATAATAATAATAATAATAATAATAATAATAACAGAGATAATGCAAACGATGGAAAACCTGATAGTAAAGGATCTAATAAAGATCCAAATAAAGACATTTGCAAGGGTAATAATAATGGTGATAATAATTATAACTTGAAATCAGATCAATTGGCTTCCTCTATGCCAGAGAAAAGTGCTTCAAGTAGTCCTGAAAACTTGTTTAGTTCTATCGTTCAACCAAGCTCCGAATCAGCGCCATCATCTTCCTCTTCAAATGAAAATTTTAAGAAGACCGAAAAGTATATATTATCAATAATCCAGGATACACACTCTGATCATATTAATTTTGTTGGCCAGCTGAAGCGAAGTGATGCCATTTCAGGTCTAGATTTAAAGATTGACCCAAATGAAAGTAAACGAGTTAATAGAATAATGATTAAATTATTAGACCTGTTTTATTTGGATGGTTATTATTCTGACAAGACAATGGAAGGATTTTATTCATCATACGCTGACTTTGAAAAATCATGTTTGAAAGATTTTGAAACTGAAGGTGAATCGCTTCAGATAATCAAGAACCATAACGAAGAATTTCCAGATAAAATAATTAACATTCCTTATTTTTTCTTCAAGTCTGAATTAAGACAATATGTCTCTGAGGAGTACATGGAATTGAGACCTTTTTATGGTCCAGTTTTAGTGCTCGAATACTTGGAGAATGTTAGATATCCTAAAACAGCCAAAGAGTTTGGTAGAATCACCACTAGTATTATAAGATTGGCGGAATTAGGATATATGCATGATGATTTGAGAATTCAAAATGTATTGTATGATGATGTCACTGATACTAGTTATTTAATTGATTTTCAATACGTCAAAATTGATGAAAAAATAACTCCAATGGTTGCACTCTTAGAATTTAGAGATAAATGTCTGGAATTTTTTGGAGAAATTCCAAAAGAATTATTGGAAGCCCTTGAAAAACATGAAGAGAAATAATGTTTCATTTTTATAGCTTTTTTTCTTTGCTGTCGTATTATATAATACTGTGTTTTTACCGATTGTTTAGAAAATTGATTGCATGTTCTCTTTAAAGTCTTTAGGTTTATGTATAATTGGTAAAATTAGTACAGTTTGTAGTACTCCGATCAATCAATTAATCAATTATTTGCTACACAAGATGCACAAGTCAGAAGTAGTTAAAAAAACATATAATTTACTTGGTCTCAATGAATTCTCATTCTTCATTTGCATTTTTGATGTTAGCATAGATAAAAATTTTGACTTAATATTTCAAATTGGATAGATTTCAAAAGTTCATTAAATTTTTAATTTCTAATAATCTGATAAATTAATTGAATCTTCTTCTGACATAGCCAACGCAAATCTATATGATCTATTCAAAATTTAAAATTTGATCCCAATGCTGGTTCACCTGCATTAATAGTTTTTAAATTGCACTTGCCCATAATACTTTTAATAAGTCTATTAATAATTTAATAAAAAAATATTATTCAATTCTTCATTAAATTCATAATACCATTGTTCATTTATTTTGATGCAAATGTAGAATATAAACATCATCTCTTGGACCATCTCTATGGATTAAAAAATTGGAATCCAAAGGTGAACAAATTGTTAAAACTTGAATCTGTTTATTTAAAAAAGTTTTAACTAATGGTTGAATATCTCTCCTAAAGCACCAAGTCTAGAGTCTAAATCCAGAAAATATCGGTAAAGCTCTACGTAACTTGTTATTTTAATTTTATCCAACCTTAAATGTAAAATTTTATAGACCAGAAATATGATTATCGTATCAGGCTCTTATTAATGTTCTTGAAAAATGCTATACTCTTCAACTAAATCACATATGATTTCGGTTCATAAAATAGTATTTGGATGTGTAGAGGAAATTATAAAGTACACATAAGAAGAAAGTATATTAATGAAGAACAAATAAAAGTAATAAGAGTAAAAGACTACAAACCAAATTGACTAGTGAAAGAGCTGGTTAAGTTCCTGATTGCAGAGTCATCTCCAGTATCTCTGGTAACACTATTTCTTCTAGAAGTTAATCTAGTACTTAAACTGGACTGGGTAGTGTTAATATAAGGATCATAATATTGAGAATCTACATCAGATGATGAAACAACAGAGTGAGCATCATTGAAATCATTTTCAGCATCAACACTACCAATCTTTGGCCATTTCTTGCTACTATTTAAATTATAATAAGAACTTAAACCTTCATATGAGATTAAACTTGCAGTGTCGAAAGTACTGGCAACACTAGGAGCATAAGATGATGCAGCACGTGAATTTAATCCTCTTTTACCAGTATGACCTTCATATCTATCACGGATTTTAGTTAATTGAACAGAACTTAATTGTAAGTTATCTAATTGGCCTTCAACTAAACAACCTTTTTCTCTGAAATGAGTTAATAGATGGTTCCACAATCTGTTTTTACTTAATGCTTTTGGGTTACCTAAAACAAATAAACCATATTTAGCACGCGTTAAGGCAACATTCAAACGTCTTGGATCACTCAAGAAACCAATGGCTTGTTGTTCATTAGCACGGACACATGATAAAATAATATAATCTTTTTCTCTACCTTGAAAAGCATCAACTGAGGCAACTTCAACATCCATATAAAGTGATTTATCTGCTAGAGTACTATTCAATTGCATATATTGAACAACATAAGCTCGCTGACCTTCATAAGGAGTAATAACACCAATTTGGCTTGGTTGAATACCATCCTTGAATAATTTTGTGATAACACGTTCAGTATTCATAGCTTCAACTCTATTTAAATATGAAGTACCAGAACCTGAAATTTCTTCTCTACCATAAACTGCCCAAAACATCATTGGTGTTTCTCTGATTGGCCATGGGAACATTGAATCTCTAATAGTTCTTTCTTCAGAAGTAACACCATTTTGTAAACTTCCATCGTAGAACATATTACTTGGAAATTCAGATAAACATGGATGCATACGATATTGAACTTCTAAACGAATTGGCATATGACCTAAGAAAATTAATCTTTCAAAAAGAGATTGTCTTAATCCAGCATCACCAGCTTTTCTATTCAAGATAACTGGACCCAATTGTTGATGATCACCAACCAAAATAACTTGCTTAGCACCTTTAACAATTGGAATTAAACATTCAGGCTCTGAAGCTTGTGTAATTTCATCGATTAAAACTGTTCTAAATTTCATACTAGCTAATCTCTTATCACCAGCACCAACACAAGTACAACAAATAACATCACAATTCTTTAGAATTTGTCTTTCTGACTTCTTAACAGCGGTAATATATTTTCGAGAATCTTCAACAGATAGTTCACCTAACTCTTCCTTTAATCTAACTAATTTTTTTAATTCACCTTTAGCCTTTGACTTGACGAGTTCATGTAATGATAAATGGACAACAGCTGTTTCAACATCTTCTCTACTTCTGGCAGTAACTCTAACAACATTCAGACCCAATCCTTCCAATTTAGCGGCTAAATGATCGACTGCAACGTTAGAAGGAGCACAAACCAAAATTTTATCTTTATTCATCTTAGTTAAATGGTAACAAATAGTAGCGGATGTAACTGTTTTACCAGTACCTGGTGGACCTTGAATTAAAGATAAAGGTCTTTGTAAAACATTCTTAACAGCATTAGCTTGGGAAACATTCAACTCAGCACCTGGAATTGAAAACATTTTTGGAAGTTTAACATCAAATTGGACCTCGTTAACTTCTTTACCTAGTAATTTCTCATAGATATAAGCAGAAACAGATTCAGGATCAACAGCAAAAGTTTTTAAAGCATCTTGCATTCTTTCATAAGCAGTTCCTTTCCAAACAAACTCAGCAGTAAAACGATTATTTAAATGAGTTGGGGGAGTCTCTTTACTTGAATTTAATTCTAATGTAAATTCTTCTTGTAATGCACCTGGCAATCTAATAATAAAACCATGTTGCTCCCATGGCTTGTTTAATTCAGGACCATCATACTTTAAAATCATTTCGTCACCAACAGCAACTTTAATTTCACCAGATTCATAGGTTGAGAATGTAAAAGAAGCTAGATGTCTACTATTTAAACCCAAACTCCAATTAATACTGATATGCTCTAAAGCTTGTGATTCTTTCAATTGACGATCATAATCGGCTTCCAACTGAACTAAAGGTGCAAAAGAACGTTGATATTGGAAAGCATCAGTGTATCTCCATAAAATTGGTAAAATCTCTTCTTCTTCTTGTAGATCAGCGTCATCTAAAGTAGCTTCCTTGTTTAATCTCCATTTGGCTTCTAGTTTAGCCATTTGAACAGGAGTGATTGGTTTAGCAAGAACAGAGTCTTCAATTGTAGGAACAGCAGCAACCCAAGGTAAAAATTGTCTATCTTCAATTAAAGATTGCCATTGTTCAGTATCCCAATTGATATCTTTTGATTGGGCACAAGGAAGACGACATAAAATAACAACAACAGATTCTTGTTTAGCAGAAACAAAACCTAAAACAAAAACATTTTTATTACCACAATGATAACATTCTAAAGTGGTATCACCTAAATCTGAATCTGGGTGCAATGAAACAATGTTATGTTTAGCCATCACTAAATGACTAACAATATGAGAACCACCACCTGAAGTTTTAGCATTACAAAACCATTTGTTACAAATGTTACATTTAACAACACAACTAGCATTTGAAACACCACAATAAGAACAAGCATGTTCAGGTAAAACTGGTTGAGTTGGTTGAGAAAGTTGTAAAAAATCATCTTGTTGTGATTGATGTAAATCTTGGTATCCATTGAAATGGCTATCAGTAAATGATAATGAGTCAGATATTAGCGATTCTGCATATGCTGTAGAACCAGCCTCTGACTGTGGGTATGTTGAATTTTGCATATTTTCATATAAAATTTAGATAAATTAATTAATAACGATAAAAGGTGAATGAATTAATTGTTTTAATTAAACATGAATGATTGCAAATTGATTTTATAAATTCAACAATAGAATAGTTTCAGATTCAAAATTGAAAGGAAAGATTGATTGATATCTTTTCTAGTTTAAAGCAATTAATCTGGTTTGGCGTTCATTCTTGAATCTTAATTGGAAAAAAATTCAAAAAAATTTAATGTTGTGCGCCTCCTGTGCCTCTTTAATGCGCCATATTTTCATTGTAGAAATTGTATAAAGCAAATGGGTACATATTAATTTAAATTGAAATATAGAAAAAGGCAAGTATATAATATATACTTTTTAAACAGAAAGTCGGAACAAAAGGAGTATATATAACTGAGAAGAAAAAGCGCAGATAATAAAAAAATGTAGGAATAATTAAAAAATAAAGATAAGAAGTAAAAAACCATATCGGTATATATTAAAACAAAAAAGCAATGATCATGAAAGGATTGTGAGCAAAAATAAATATTCATCATCAATTAAAAAATGTATAAGTTTAAAGCAAACACTTTAAAAAGGTATTATTTTTTTTTATTTTTTTATAAAATATATTTCTTAAGCCAAAAAAATTCAAAGAAAATAAATAATTTATAATTTATAATTGTAAATTCTAAATAAATAAAAAAACCAATTTCCTAGTTCCCAGTGATTTCACTTAAATTATTTCCACCATGAGTAATTTGAGCATTAATATTGATATCAGTTGTAGAAGTAGTAGCTAATACAATTGGGGTAGTTGAAAAACTTTGTCTTAACTCTCTAGATCTTGAATCAATCAAGTCTTTGGCAGAAATAACACTAACTGTATGATTTAGAGATCCTTGATGAAGTGCACCATCCATTTCATCTTCAAAAAATGAATTATCAGATTGTCCACTTCTTAAAGAAACTAATTCATCTAAAGTACTTGTTGTTGTATTATTTGTATTTCTTCTATTCAATGAAGTTAATACTCTTGAACTCATCTCTGATTTGGGACGATACAGAACTATACCATCATCAGGATCAGAATCGACCGAATCTTCACGTTTAGCAAGTGGGATCTTAACAGGGGATGAAGAGACCATAATGTTTCTTTCTGAATATTCAGGTTCAGGTGGAACATAATCGGGTGATAAAAATTGATCAACTAAAGCAGGTAATCTATCTTCACCAGAACCATGTTTTGAATTATTGCATTTCATTTCAGGAGCCTCTAAATCAATTATATCGCTATTATTTAAAGGTGAAAAAAGCATGTTACGGTTAGTCTGAGTTTTAGATATTCTTTCAAAGTTAACTAAATCTGAATAAGAATAAAAACTAATACTTTTTCTTCCAGGACCTGATTTGGAGTTAGAACGATCATTAAAGGAGAAGGAATCACTTGATAAAGGTGTTTCTGAACCAGATCCAATACTGAAAATAGCAGCTTGATCATTTAGACGAGAACCGACACGAGATTCCTCTAATTGTAATTCTTTTGGAACATCAATTAAACGATGAGGAGATTGATATTGAGGTTGAGTTTGTGATTTTTTTAAATATGGAAGTGAAGTAGATAATAAAGAGCCTTGCGATTTTGAGATAGATCGACTTGTTGGGGACATTCCATTATTAGATTTCATATTGTTTGTTGAAGTATGTTGACGGAATAAAGTTGGTCTAGAATGAGGGTATTGAACAACATCATAATTATCTAAATCTTCATTTGTTATTAATTCAACAGTTGAATCTAGTATTGGGGAAGTATAATTTTCAGTTAATAGATGACCAGGATGAAGAGGACATGTCACTGAACCAGATCTTCTTCTTGATATGCTTGGACTTTTTTGATTTTGATTCTGATTTTGATTAATACACTGAGCACGTATAGAAAGGGAGGATTTTGATCTTGATTTGAGTTGCTTTGAAGCTGGTAGACGATTTAATTGAGTATTTGAATAGGCTGAAGGAATAAGGGGGTCTAATTCTTGTACATTTCTTTCAAAGATTTGAGTATCAAAAAGTTCATGATTTGAGATGTGAGTAAGAGTTTCTTGTGAACCTGATGAAGAAGATTCTTTTGGAGTATGTGAAGTGGCTGAATCTATAGAGCTGGTATTGTTGTTTGACAAGATATCTGTTGAATTGTTTAAATGAGTTGAATTTGGGCTATCTAATGGATCGGAAGATTGTGTAGGTTGTCTTGTTGAAGCAGAGGAAGAGCCCTTACGCTTACCAAACTTGAATAAGGCAAACATTTTATTATTTATTGGGGTTGAATTTGAACGTGTTTGAGAATCGACAATTGATTGTTTAGGTGTGTTACTATTTGTTGAGGATGGAGAGAGGTGTAAATGCTTTGAAGTGGTGTCATCATTAGATAACGAGACATCAGTGTTAGAAGACATAGGGTCCAAAGCGGAACTGTTTCTTCTCCATTTCTTTGAGATGTTGGACATTGTGGAGGGTATAAGGTTGGAAGGTGAACAAGAGAAAGGAAAAGTATGAGTTAAAAAGTTGTAAAAACTGTTGTCTGTTGTTGGAAATGAAATTGCTGGACTAAATAAAAATTAGACTATGTGGTGACTAAAATAAGCTGTGGAGATATGTGAGCGTGAGTGACGCCGCCTTCGTTCTAATAAAGATATCCCTGCATTCCCGATCAATGGATCACATATCCCTTTTTACACAGGGTTTTACATATCACCACCCTGTATTCTGTAATAGTCTGTATCATGTACATACCTGTATACTGTGATTATAGCTAGCTATATATAGCTAGGTGATCGAGTTAGTTATATAGGTGTAATTAATACAGTTTTAGCTGATAACAGAAGTAGTATTAATTTTTAAGGCCTTACTTAACTCCACAGCTATACGTACTTTATTACTTTAGACATGACATGTACTATGATCAATTATATATTTGATCGATCCTTAGGTTCATATGGCATATACTATACTATCGATCTTAATAAATTAAAGAAGTTGTAGTAATCAATGCAACTATATGTGGTGTGATATAAATTGATATGCTGTATACATAACATTAAACAACATATATGGCATTGAATATATATCAGGATTCAGCATATTGAGTGAGTTATAATCTCAATTTTTTCTTGCTTGACTCTTGAGTTGCCAGCTGGTCCACGCAGAATTACAGAATCTACAGGAATTACAGGAATTACAGATCGATCGATCACGATCATTCAAAAGTCCATGAAATTATACCCTTTGAAAACTCCAATAGATTGTTTATAGATCAACCTTCATGCCTTCCAATCCATATATTAGGGCATTCATCAATCAATTAATCCTGTATATGTATACAGTAGACCCAAGAATAACTGAGGAACATCATAAAGGAACCACGTACCGGATAAAAATTCTTCCATCTCACTTCTTGTTTTTCCACGCACATCACATGCACACGAACGCCGCAGAGCGCCGCAGAGCGCGCTTCTAGAATTAACCCGCCGGTGCAGAGGTGTCTATAATTTAATTTATTTATTTAATTGGATTTATCTCAAACAAACACAGAAAAATCCTACAAAATACCACAAAATATCACAATGCCAGCAAAAAGACAAGTCAAGAGACAGAAAAAAGACTTGTCCAAGCTCCCAGATATAGATATATTCAAACATATACTAAGAACTTTACCAAATGAATTAATTTTATTCATCTATAAAAGCATTTTAATAACTTTAATTAAACCAATAAATTGGTTTGATTTCATCCAAAATAATACTTTATTTGAATCAATATTATGTAAAATGATAAGTGGTGGCACTGTGTCTTTAAGTAAATATTATATCAAGATCAATAATATAAATTTATGTTCATATAATTTAACTAATATTAATAAATTTAAAAAACTTTTAAATTTAAAAAAAATTAAAATAAAAAGATTAGATTTATCAAATGATTGTTTTATTAAAGAGGATTTTGATTCTTTTAATAATTATAATGAATTAGAAATTTCATCTGATAAATTAAATGGTTTAATTGAAGAGAATTTTGAAAAAATTGTTAAAATTCATACTACTATGGGTGATGATGAAGAATTTTTAATTGATTTATTAAAAAATGAGAAATTACCAAATTTAAAAGAAATTACAATAACTGAATTAGAAAAAAGATTTAATGCTGATTTAATCACTCAATTAATTAAACTGGATTCATTAACTTCAATTAATATTCTTTATGCTAGATCATTTGTTCCATTTGAAAATAATGATATAAAATTATTTATTCAATTATTTGAAAAACCAAATTTAATTTCTAAAAAGTTACATTTTACTATATTAGATGAAGATTTTAAAGAACTTGAAATAAAGTCAAGACATTTATCTGATTTATTATGTTCTGAATCTTCTAATGATAGATTATATTTTTATAATCTTGTAACATCAATTGATTCACCAAATTTTGATCCTGATGATGAAAATAGTACTCAATCACAAATAGGATTTGATTCTTTTGTTGATTCAATGTGTTTAAAAAAAGTTACAATTAGATACGATACTTCAAATATGCCTAAAAATCTTCAAATTTTTTCACTTTGTTCAGCTGATTCATTACAAAGTTTATCAATTTTAACAAATCAAACTTTTAGTAAAACTAATTTACCTAATATTTATGGTAAATTTGATTTTAATCAAATTTATGGAATTAAAATATTAAAAATTATGGAATTTAAATTTGGTGAAAAAACTTTGAATTCAATACCAAATTCTGTTGAAATTCTAGAATTAAAAGGTTTATTTGATTGTAAATCATTCAAATTACCTAAAAATTTAAAATCTTTAAAAATTGATATTATTAAAGAACATAAAATTTTCCCAGTTATAGTGAATTTAAGAAATTTAAATCAATTAATATCATTAGAAATAACAGGAAACTTAACATTGTCTTCAAGTACAAATATAGTTAATTCATTACCTGAATCAATTTCTAATTTAAAATTATCAATTATTAGTAATGATGAAAATGATAAAAAGAAAGCATTAAATAGAAGTAAAAGACAAGATTTTAATTTAAATCATTTAATTAATCTTCAAAATTTATCAATAACAGCATCATTTAAAGAATGGGATTTATCATTTGTTCCAGATAATGTATCAAGATTACAGATTAATGGTACATCATCACACCCATTTAATCTTGAAATTTTCATTGGTAGAAAACATTTAAATTTAGGGAATGTTAATTACTATGATGATAAATTTATACATAGATATAGACCTAGTCTAGGTATTATTGGTGTTACTAACGTTCCAGAAAGTAGTATTGATATGAGAAGTTTTAATTTTGAAAGAGTCTGTAAAGTTTCATTGAAAAGTCGAAAAGAAAATGAAATTTTGAAATTAATTGATATTCCTTTGAATGTGAAAGAGTTTGATATAGCTGGTGTTAACCCAGTAGTTGTTGAGATACCTGAAATGGGGGAAGGACCCACCAGATGTGGATTGAAGAAGGAGGGAGTGATAATCAAGGAGTTATTTTAATTTTAATTTTAATTTTAATAGTTGTGTTACTTGTGTACTGCGGTGTATACTTCCTAAACAGGAAACTACACGAGAAACAATCCGCTCGAAAACGACCCTGCGAGGCGCTCCTAAAAACGACCAAAAATAAACAAAAACAAAAAAAACAGATCGAAGAAGAAGAAGACAGATAATTACAATTGGAGTATATAATCCAACATCGGATTACTTAATCTCTTTTTGAACTGCCATTTACCTTTACAACAAACCCTGTTCATAATGTCACACACCTCAAAAGTTATAGATGGTCTTCATTCCCAAATAGATTCGTTGAGCAGAGAGTTGAACGAAACAAAAGCTATATTATCAGAAACTAAACAAAAATATTCAATTTTACAACGAAGAAATGAAACCTTAGTTGAACAAACTTCAAACTCAAAGCATCAAGCTGAAGTTTCATCTGCTATGTTAAAACGTAAAGAACGTCGTGTTTTGGATTTAGAAACTCAATTAACTGATGCTTTATCTTTAAGTGATTCTATGCAATTTGAATCTGAAAATTTAAAATCTAGAATGAAAAAATTACAAGAAAAAGAAAATATCATGATTTCCGAAAATGAAAGATTAAAAGTTGCTTATGATGCAATTGTATCATCTCAAAAGGAATATAAAATTCAAGTTAATGATCAAATATCTGCTTTAAAATCTGAAATTTCTAAATTTATAGTTGAAAGAGAACAACAATTAACTGATAATATTGATTTAATCAAGAAGCAAGAACCTGAAATTATGACTCAATATAAGACTGTTGTGAAAAGTTCTCAAAGATTAGAAACAATGTACTCTCAAAGACAAAAAGCAATTAGTGATGCTTTAGTTACTTTAGCAACTGCTACTAAAGATCATGGGTCTCAGACAAGTGTTGTTTTAAGTGAATGTGAAGATGTTTTAAAACAATTAAATAGAAATGAATCTTTATTAATGAAATTGAAACAAAAAATTGAAAGAAGACAACATCCTGAAGATTTTGCTAATGATGAAAATCATGTTGATAGTGAGTTATCCGGCCAATCTACTAATAATTCTACAACATTAGAAACTTCTAATGAACCTACTCTAACAACTACTAACCCTATTTCTATTACTACTCTCAGAATCTCATCAGATGAGTTACATAAAAAATTGTCCTCAGGAGGCATTCCAAAGACTTCCTCTCCAACAGCAACAATCCCATTAAGTCAAATTGGGGATTCTTTAATATCTGATAACCAAGAGGATAATAAACATCAAATTCAACACTCAAAAAGAAGGAGCATCAATATTCAACATTCAAGAAATCCTTCAAGAAGATTATCATTTTTACCTACCCCACCATCTTCAAATAATAGTTCTCTTGAACAAATTGAGCCAGCTGATTCACTTTATGAACACTTTGATAATACAACAATAATCCATTCGTTGGATATTTCAAAGGCTAGAAGAGCATTTTCTTCAGATTCCCAATCCAGTGGTAACAATAATAATTTTAATAATAATTTCAATAATAATTTAAATAATTTCAATAACAATAATTATAATAATTATAACAATAATAATAATAATTTCAATAAGAATGTTGGTGAATCTTTGTCCAGAAATGGATCAGTTAGAAATACATCAAATAATAATAGAGGTCTTCAAAGAAATGGTTCTACTAGAAGAAACAACAGCAACAACAACAACAACAATAATAATAATAACACTAATAACAATGGTAATATTAACAATCATAGAAGACAGAATTCTAAAAGAAACTCTTGGATAGGTGCTACGACTCAGGATTTCACTGATGGTTCATATTCATATAATGATTCCGTCGATTTCAATGACTCTTATCATCAACATAGAAGAAATGATAGTAGACAAAATAACAATAGAAATAGAGGAAATAACAATAGTGGAAGAGGATCCAGAAATAATAACAACAATAGAAGCAAAAGGCAATCTAGAATATTCACAACTGAAGACGAATCCTGAGAGCATTAATTGCATTTATTTTGAACCTTTTTTATATGGCTAACCTTTGTTTTTTAGTTTGAATGCAATCCCCTATTTGTCTTTCTAACATATTCTAATTCTAAGTTTTCTAACACATTTAAATACCACTTCATTTTTTTGTTTGTTTGTTGTACTTACTTTTCTTTTTTTGTTACGTTTGTCTTTTACTTACTTTTCTTGAGAGGCCCAACAAAATTCATCTTATCATATTCATTTTTTAATTTTTAATCATATTTTCTTTAATTTCTTTAAATACTTCTTTATATTCATTTATTATCATTTGTTCATTTTCTCTCCGTTTTCTAATTTTACTTTGATATCATAATAGACTTTTTTTTTGCATTGGATTGGATCTTAATACTATTATTCTTATTATGGTTTGTTCAATCTTCGAGAGATACTATTTTTAAAAGGGTGATCGCATAGAAATACAGTACATAAATGAATCTAATTTTTTTTATATAAAAGTCATAAAAACAAGAAAAAATTATAAAATCAGAAAGCTAGTGTAATAAGATAAAATAAGATAATTAGAATAAACCTTCAATTTCACCATCACCGTTCACTTCAACGTTCATGAAACCACATTTTGTAGCCAAACCTGGAATAGTTTGAATTTCTGCAGCTAAAGCATATAAATAACCTGCACCAATGGAAGCTTTGATATCTCTAATAGGGAAAACAAAGCCGGTTGGAACACCTTTCAATTTAGCATCATGAGATAAAGAATACTGTGTTTTAGCAATACAAATTGGTAAATTATTAAATCCTTGAGATGTATATTCTTTAATCTTTTCTTGAGCTTTTGGTAAAAATTCAACTGAACCAGCACCATACATTTTTTTAGCAATTGCTTCAATTTTTTCTTCAATTGATGAACCTTCAGTTGCATATAAGTAATCGAATTTTTCAGTTGAGTCTTGTTGAGATGGATATTCTTTGTTAGCACACTTAATAACACCATATGCTAAGTTCTTAGCACCTTCACCACCTTCTTCCCAATGATTTGAAACAATTGCATCAGTTGCACCAGCTTCTAAAGAAGCTTGTCTAATAACTTCATGTTCTTGTTCTGAATCAGCAGTCATTTTATTAATTGCAACAATAACATCAACACCATATTGTCTTGCATTTTGAATATGTTTTTGTAAGTTAGCACAACCTTTCTTCAACATTTCAACATTTTCAGTTGTATATTCTAAAGGTAATGGGGCACCAGCTTTAACTTCAGCACCACCACCATGAACTTTCAAGGCTCTAACAGTTGCAACAATGATAATAACATCTGGTGATAAACCTGATGATCTACATTTAATATTTAGGAATCTTTCACCACCCATTGTGAAATCAAAACCAGCTTCAGTAATAACATAACCAGCTTGTTCTTTTTCTTCTTCAGGGGTTAAGTTTGGTTCAGTACCAGCTAATTTCAAAGCCATTTTATCAGCTAAAACAGATGAAGCACCAATTGAAATATTGGCAAATGGACCAGCATGAACAAAAACAGGAGTACCTTCTAATGTTTGCATTAAATTTGGTTTGATTGCATCTTTCATAATAGCAGTTAAGGCACCAGCACAACCTAAATCTTCACAAGTAATTGGTTCACCAGCTTTAGAAGAAGCAACAACCATTTTACCTAATCTTTCTCTCATATCTTTTAAAGAAGAAGCTAAAGCTAAAATAGCCATAACTTCAGATGCAACAGTAATATCAAAACCAGTTTCTCTATATAAACCTTTTTCAGTTGGAGCTTGATTAATTGTAACACCTCTTAAAGATCTATCATTTAAATCTAAAACTCTTTTCCAAGTAATTGTTTTAGGATCAACATCTAATCTAACAAATTTTGAAATTTCTTCATCAGACCATTCTTTTGGATCTTTTGTATCTAAACCTAATTTTTTAATTCTTCCAGTCAAACCAATTGGAATATTTCTTGAACCATCTTTCTTTGGAGGACATAATCTTTTCCATAAAGCTTTATCAGATTGAGTTGATTCATGGAAAATTCTTGTATCTAAGGCAGCTGCTAATAAATTGTTAGCCATACCAACAGCATGAATATCACCAGTAATATGCATATTAAATTCATCCATAGGAATAACTTGAGAGAAACCACCACCTGCAGCACCACCTTTAACACCAAAAGTTGGACCCATTGAAGGTTGTCTAACATTTGCAAAAGCTTTTTTACCTAAAGTTGCACCAATTGCTTGAGCTAAACCAACAGTTGTAGTTGATTTACCTTCACCTAAGGGAGTAGGAGTGATACCTGTAACTAAGATATACTTACCATCTTTTCTGTTATGTAATCTGTCAATAACATCTAATTTGACTTTAGCTTTATAAGCACCATATTGTTCTAATTCATCTTCTTGAATACCAGATTCATTAGCAACTTGAGTGATATGCTTTGGAGTTTGATTTCTTGAGATTTCGTAATCAGAAGGGACAGGTTTAACTAGATTTAGTTTTAAACGTTTAAAATCAGACATTGCTTGTTTAATTGACATTGCAGGAAGAGGAAAAAGAGTAAGATTATAAGAAGAGATTTGGAAAATTTGGAAAAATACTGAAAGGTGAGAGAAGTCAGCGGGATTTCGAGAGTGACTTCTACAGAGTGTGTTCAGTGTTGGTTTCAGAACAACGGAGAGAGAGGTGAACAGGGAGGAGTGGGGAGCAGACTGAGGCAGAGAAGAAGAAAGAAAGAAAGACTGTGAAAGAAAAAAACAAGGAGGAAAGGAAAACGGAGTATTTATATAAAAAAGGGGGAACAAGTTATTAGGAAAGGGAGTCATTTATTTGGTTTGATAAGATTAGCTCCAGTTGCAATCAAACAGTTTATAAACCACTACGACTGCCAGAAGCACGTTACTCGCAGCAGATAACACTTTCTTTCAGCTAATTAACGATACCATTTACTCAGGTAAAGAAAGGACATCAAATAAATGAAAGCATACTATATGATGATTTGATATATCGAGAAGGTCGATCGACGCCGCTCATATCATTTTCGACGCAACACACAAAATTTAATAAATTTCTTTCTTCTTTACCTTATTTTTCCATTTTTTGTCATGCATCATAGCCTTCATAGAGATTTTTCATTCTTTCAAAATTGAAATTAATTGTCTTCTTCATGCTATTATGAACAAACAGGGAGAAAATGAAGGAAAAAGTTTCAAAAATGAGCGTTCTCTTGGTTTGAGCACAAAAACAATTGAATCAACAGCAGGTTTATCAGCAGGCTTTATTTCAACTCTCGTAGCTCATCCTCTTGATTTTGTGAAATTAAGAATGCAGTTGGATCTTAAATCAAGTTCTCAAATGGATGCTTTCAAAAGATTACGAAAAGATGTAATCAATGATTCACTGATTAATAATAGAATTTCTTATTCAAGACTTTTACAAAATGTTTATAGAGGTGTTGGTCCAAATTTATTTGGTTCAGCTGCTGCTTGGGGTCTTTATTTTATGTTTTATAGAGAATACAAAAATGCTTTTATAAATTATAAACTTGACGATATTTCAATAATGAATCAAAATAATGATAAATTGTTAAGTTATATAGATTACTTATCATGTGGATTTTTAGCAGGTTGGTCAACTTCTTTAATGACAAATCCAATATGGGTGATTAAAACAAGAATGATTTCAACATCAAGATCCTCTCCAGATGCATATACTTCAATAATACATGGTATTAAACAAATCTATAAAAGAGAAGGTTTTAAAGGATATTATAGAGGTTTACTCCCCTCTTTAATCAGTGTTTCACAGGGGGCTATCCAATTATCTATCTATGATACAATCAAGAATCGTTTTCTTAAACGTAGGAAAGAAGAATCTGAAATCACTACTATTGAATACTTATATGCTAGTGGAATATCCAAAATGCTTTCTACTTTAACATTGTATCCATTACAAGTTGTGAGGTCAAGACTGCAAGTTAATAAAGATCACCAAAACATTTCAATGTTAAAGTTGGCGAAGAAAATAGCTGTTGAAGAAAGACTAACAGGTTTCTACAAAGGTGTGGCTGCCCAGCTTCTAAGGGTTGTTCCTGCTACTTGTATCACATTTATAGCATATGAGAAGGTAAAACAGATGTTGTTGTAATGTAATGCCTGTGCATGTATATATAAAATCCATAATTGATTTAACTGTGGATTATCAGTTTATCATTAATGATCTATTTAAGCTTGATTAGAGTGATTAAATACCTAATAATAAGTTTACCTTTTAATGAATCATGAAATATATATTAATTTCAACCCAACCAGTAATACCTAGTACTATCCAAGTGCAGTTAACTGTTCTGTTGCTGACACTTGCTGTTGAGTCAGTTCGTTCAACTTGACGGTTCAAAACAGTTGAATTTCGATTCGCTGTAAGAATATACGCTGTTCGACTATCAACTCTACTCCTAATCTGCCATATACAAGCAATGAGAATACTACTCAGAACAAGAGGAGAGAGAACCCTAGCTCTAGAGTCTGATACTCATGTCTTACTTTTCAGATATATCAACAAAATATCAAAATGTGCCATCGAGCTAGTCAACAAAGAACAGTTCAACAGCAAATACTATAGACCTCTTTCAAGACGTAAACCTCTTGGATTTTTGGGTCTCATTCAAATGAATAGACATGTGTTTTTATGTGTCATCACAAGTAAGGTTGATGTTGCTAGTCCAATGGAAGGTGAAATTATTCACAGAATTACAGACGTCGAATTTCATTGTTTGACTTCAGATTCTTGGGATTTTATTGAATTGAGTATGAATGGTTATCCAATTGATTTAGATGTCGATAACCAGCCGGGAAATTATACAACTAGATTTGAACAACATCCTTGTTTTGAATTAAGAAAATTATTGGTTGATGAATCTTTTTTTTATTCAACTGATTTTGATTTAACTAGTACCTTACAAGGTAGAGGTGCTAATCCTGACAACAGAAGATTATCAATGGAGAGATTCCATACTGATTATATGTGGAATGCTTTTATGATGGAAGAAATTATTAAATTTAGAAACAATTTAGAAGATGAACCTAAGTTAATACTGGATAATAATAAATTTTTAACAACTGTTATTAGAGGTTACGCTGAAACATTAAAACTAAACTTGGGTGCATCAAATGCTAGAGTTACAATTATTTCAAAACAATCTTGGAAAAGAGCTGGTACAAGATTTAATGTTAGAGGTGTTGATGATGATGGTAATGTTGCCAATTTCGTTGAAACAGAACTCATTTGTAATGATGTTAACCATGTCTTTTCTTTTGTTGAAATTCGAGGTTCAATACCTATATTCTGGGAACAAGACACAGCTTTAATTTCTCCTAAAGTTCAAATTACAAGAAGTTTTGATGCAACTCAACCAGTCTTTGAAAAGCATTTTCAAAATTTAAATGGAAAATATGGTCCTGTTCATATTGTTAATTTATTATCAAAAAGTAAAATTGCTGAAATTGAATTAGGTACTAAATATAATCAACATTTTCAAAGATTGGTGAAAACTAAACCAGATTCTGCTTATTTTACTGATTTTGATTTCCATCAAGAAACTTCAAAAACTTATGCTCATGCTTCAAAAGTTTTAGGTGATCTGCATAATTCTTTAACTAGTTTCGGCTATTTTTGTTATGATAAAAAAGAAAAGGAAACTATAAGGGAACAACAAGGTGTCTTTAGAACAAATTGTTTGGATTGCTTAGATAGAACAAATGTTGTTCAACAAGTTATTTCTTTATCTGCCTTAAAGGACTTTTTAAGTAATTATAATAAAATTGATAATAAATTTGATGTTGAAAATAAACATCGTACTTTATGGGCTAATCATGGGGATCAAGTTTCACAAATTTACACAGGTACAAACGCTTTAAAATCAAGTTTTTCAAGAAGTGGTAAAATGGGTTTTGCAGGTGCTCTTTCTGATGCAACTAAATCATTATCTAGAATTTATATCAACAATTTTGTTGATAAAGGTAAACAGCAAGTCACAGATACTTTATTAGGTAAAAGTACCGAACAAGGACAAGTGTTAATTTTTGATCCTATTACTGAATATGTCAATGAACAATTACCTAAGTTTGAATCAAAATTTACAAAACATGAAGATATTTCAATATTTGTTGGTACTTATAACTTAGCTGGTTCCTCATCTGCTTCAGAAGATTTAACTGACTGGCTTCTACCTCATGAACTGCAATCAAACTCACCTGCTGATATCTTAATGATTGGTTTTCAAGAAGTTATAGAACTAACAGCAACTAATATTTTAAAGAACGATGCTTCACCTTCGAAGTATTGGCAGCGTGTTATACAAGATCATTTAGATAGAATTAGTCCTACTAGTAAATATGCTTTACTAAGAGCTGAACATATGTCATCTGTGTTGCTTTTGTTTTATGTTAAAACTGATTTGGTGTCCAAAGTGACTCGAGTGGAAGGTAAATGCAAGAAAACTGGTTTAGGCGGTATGACTGCTAATAAAGGTTCGGTTGCAATTAGATTTAATTATGGATCTTCTTCATTTTGCTTTTTCAATTCACATCTAGCAGCTGGTACGATCAATACTGATGAAAGGTATAACGATTTTGTTACAAGTTGGAACGGGATAAGATTTTCTGGAAACAAGTTAATTAAACATCATGATAATATTGTTTGGTTAGGTGATTTAAATTATAGAATTTCGAAACCAAACGATGAAGTTAGAGCATTAATAGACAATGGTAATATGAATTCACTTTTAGAATTTGATCAATTATCCTATGAATTGAAAAGACGTCACGAAATGAAAGGTTTTAAGGAACTGCCAATTACTTTTCCTCCAACTTATAAGTTTGATAAAGGAACTCATGTATATGATACAAGTGAAAAACAAAGAGTTCCTTCTTGGACTGACAGAATTGTCTATAAAGGTAGAGAAATTACACAAACA
Source organism: Ambrosiozyma kamigamensis (assembly GCA_030572235.1). NCBI lineage: Eukaryota > Fungi > Ascomycota > Pichiomycetes > Pichiales > Pichiaceae > Ambrosiozyma > Ambrosiozyma kamigamensis. Next base: position 45,172 of record JAJLZM010000241.1, on the reverse strand, counting down.
AAATATGGTATTGCTTATGGTATTACAATATCTGATCATAAACCTGTTTATGGTATTTTTAATGGTAATGTTAGAATTGAAAATTCACAAATTAAAAAGAAGGTGTTGGCACACTTATATAACAAATATAAGACAAGTGCTGTTAAGTCTGAAGGTACATTAATTGAACTAAATGATTTAGATACCACTAGCTTGGATAGCGACTCAATATCTTATTCTCTTTCTTCATCTTCGACAACTTCCATGCTAATAGATATTGATGATAATCAAAGTCCTAAATTACCTTCTCGTTCATCCACTAAAAATTCACTACCTCCACCATATAATCCAGACCAAATAAATTCAATGCTCATTCCTGCCTTATCCCCAAATTTACGTTCCTCTTTAGATAAATCTTCTAGTACAAGACGTTCAACTACGGTCACAACAAATTCAACAAATTTAACAAATTCGTTCAACAAAATGCACCCTGATGTTACTCTGTCTGTTATGCAACCTACAATATCAAGAACAGGATCACCTGTACCACAACGGAAAACTGCATTCACCCCACCTCCAAGGCCTTTAAGTGAAGAAAAGTCACACACACCATCATTTACATCTGCTGCTGCTCCTCCTCCTCCACCTCCTCCAAGAAGAACTGGTGCTGCCACTGCTACCGATGATATCACATCCAACTCTTCAAATAAAAAGGTTAAACCAGATGTTACTTCTAGTTCTCCACATAAAAAGATCGCTCCTATTGTTCCTATGAAGCCTAAAGCTTTAGATAATATTGTCACTGGTTCCGTCAAAACATCCCAAACGAATACAATTTCTCAAACAGAAAAGTCCATTGGTGCCAATTCTTGGACTGTTATGACCCCAACTAAAAGATTATAGATTTATAATAAAATACAGTTTTTGTTTTATAATTATGTATACTAAGATGTAATTTTTTTAATCATAAGATTTTCCTTCTTATAGCAAATGTAAAAAGGACCCATAAAACGGTAAAACCAATGTAATGTATAAAAAAACACAAATAATCCTTTTATAATTATAATACTGCAATACATATTACAAAACAAAACAAAACAAAACTAAAATACAAAAGCAAATTAAGTGAAAAAGGGTTCTCTATTATAAAGAAGAAATTTATTCGATGAAATCGTCATCTTCATCACTCTCATTATCATCGATGAAATCATCCATATCATCATCAGAATCTTCGTCAATATATTTCTTCTTTGGAACAGATTTTCTTGTGGAACGAGGAGCCCTTTTAGGTGGAGCAATGATTTCACCATCATCATCACCCATAGAATCATCTGAATCTAAATCCAAGTCTAAATCATCTTCGTCTTCATCGGAGTCAAAAACTATTTTCTTACGTGTTTTAGGCTTAGCAGCAGCTTTAGGTTTGGAAGGAGCTTTGGCTTTAGTGTTTGTCTTAGAAGTGGTAACTTTCTTGGTGGAACTCTTCTTAAAAATCGAAGAAGCTGGCTTCACTTCATCATCACTATCACTTAAAGTAATAGCATTGGAAAAGGCAGACATAGCTCTACTAAACTTGTTAGGTGAAGTGTGTGGCTTTTTACCAAAAATAGAACTGGAGCCAAACATGGTTTTGAATTCTTCTTTCTTCTCCTCTTTAACTTCAGGGGTTGATTCCTTAGATGTAATTAAGGTGCTTTGTTTCAATTTACTCTTTGATGGTTTCTCTTCTTTAATTTCAGTGATTTTTTTAGATGTTGCAGTGGTTTTGCTCTTCTTGGATGCAGCAGTTGGTTTATCGGTAGCTTTAGCTCTTCTCTTACGTTTCTTATTACCACCATTAGCATTTGGAATTAACGTTTTACGATTTTCTTCATCTTCTTTCAAAAATTCATCCCAAGAAATCAAGAATTCATCCAAGTCATCGCTCCAAAGATCTTTAGCAGTTTTACCTAATAAATCTTCTAATTCTTTTTCTTTGTCATCTCTTTGTCTTAATAGCTTTTCGTATCTTTCACGCGTTAAAGACCAAATTTGCATACCTAATAAATAATCATAGTTAGAAAGTGGGTTTGAAGTTGAAGTATTGATAACAGCAGTCGATGTATTGGCAGCCAATTCTTCTAGATCTTCTTCACTGGACGAATCAACTTCTGGTTTTAAGTTTGTAACTGGAACAAGTTTATTATTTTTATCAAATCCTGGAAATTTTAGTTTTTGCAATTCTGAAATAATAATAGCTCTCTTTTTATTGTTAACATTAAGTTCAGCATCAATAATCATTTTAACAAAACTAGCCTGATATTTTAATTTTTCCAATTGATTAGATAAATTATCAACTTGATAATCTTTTCTACGTTGATAATAATCTAATCTGATATGATAATATTCTTCAATAATACTATTGACGTTATTATATTTCTTAATTCTACCTTGTGGGTCAAAAGCAACCATGTTACTAGTACTAATTGAACTAATCAACTTGAATCTTTCTTTTAAACCTATTTTTCTAGTTTTAGTCATTTCTTCGGCAGTCAAAGTGATAACAAATCTAATTCCAATACTATGCTGTTCCTCCATGTCCTTAATCCATGGCTTAATTTTCTCAGTACCACCTAAACCTTGAAGTAAAAATTCTTTCATTTGAATCGTCCACATTTTAGCTGGCAATTCAGTAATTTCAATAACATTATCATCAAGCTCTTCAATATTACCTTCAACTCTAAATCTATCAGGACCAGATCTAGTAATCGTACCATCCCAACCTTTGAACCATGGTATCATCTCTTCCATCTCTTCGTTATTCATTAATTTTCTGATATTGTTAACAATATCAACTGGATTATGAGGTGGAATGTTACTACTCCAACCAGAACCAATACCATCAGCACCATTAACTAAAATCATTGGAATAACAGGCAAATACCATTCTGGTTCAACAGTTTGTTCATCATCTTGAACATATGTATATAATGGGTTATCAAGCGGATTAAATACTTTCTTAGTGATTGGCATAAATTCAGTGAAAATATATCTCGGAGCAGAAGCATCTTTACCACCAGAAGCTCTAGAACCAAAAGCACCATTTGGTCTTAAAACATTCAAGTTGTTAGAACCAACAAAATCTTGAGCTAAAGAAATAATAGACATCATTAAGGATTGTTCACCATGATGATAACCAGTGTTTTCCGAAATATAACCAGCTAATTGAGAGACCTTAATTTCATTAGTTAAATTACGCTTGAAACAACCATATAAGATTTTTCTCTGAGAAGGTTTAAATCCATCTAACACCGAGGGAATAGATCTAATATTATCAGCCATTGAGAATAAAATCAATTCCTTATTAATAAAATCTGAAATTGGAACTTCTTGAAGTGAAGGATCCAAGAAGGTACCAGGAACAAAACCTCTCAACCATTCTTTACGATCATCTGCTCTTTTCTTTGAAAATGCCAAATCAATTAATGGCTTATCATCATCTTGTAAAGCATGGAATGTTTTTAAATGCTTATCTAATTGAGAAAAATACTCTCTGATTTCAGGACCAACAGAAGTACCCAAACCCTTATAATACTTTTGCTTATAAGAACAATTTTTACCAGGGCCATCTCTCCAAGATTCATATTCAGGCATATTATAGAAAGGAATAACTTGACCTTTATTTCTACCATTTAAAATTGTAATTTTAACGATAGGAGTAATGAATTCAATTAAAAACTCAGGGATTTCTAATAAACCTGGGAAAGAAGATTCTAGGAAATTGATAATTAAACCTTTAATATGAGAACCATCATGATCTTGATCTGTCATAATCATTAAATGACCATATCTTAACGACTTAATATTATTTGAATCATATTTCTTTTTATGTTGTAAACCCATAATCTGTTTAATAGCTTGAATTTCAGCGTTCTTCATAATCTGATCAGTGCTAGCCTCTCTAACATTTAAAACCTTACCTCTTAAAGGAAAACATCCATAATAATCTCTACCGATAACGGCTAAACCTCCAACAGCAAATGTCAATGCAGAATCACCTTCAGTCAAAATTAAAGTACATTTATAACCATCTTTGGTACCAGCTTTATTTGCATCTTCTAATTTGGGATAACCAGTTAATCTACTCTTTCTAGTACCATCATTCTTTTTTAAAGCTTTATCTGCATTAGCTGCTACTATATCCATAACACTGTCTAAAATACCTGTATTTAAAACTCTCTTAACAAATGGATCTGGTAATTCCAATTTCTTACCACCAAATTGGGAAGCTCTAGTAGTTAACTGTTCTTTAGTTTGAGAAGTAAAAGCAGGATTTTCAATCAAACAGTTAATGAACAAAAACATATTATTTTTGATTTGAAAAGGTTTAATCATAGCCTTTTTATTCTTTTTCTTGATTTGTTCCATAATTTTATTGACCAGCATAGATGTAACATTTTCAACATGCGTACCACCAGTAGTGGTAGCTATAGAGTTAACAAAGGAAACTTGATTAAAAGAACCATCAGAAATAGAAAATGCAATTTCCCATCTTTCATCAATTTGTTGGTAAACAATAGTTGGAAGCTTTTCAGGTGGAACTGGAGGAGCAGGGGCAGGAGTACCATCAGTACTGGAACCTTCACCCTTAATTTCAGACTTAAAATCAGGAATAATTTTATCAGCTTCTAAAGCTTTAACATATAATTCAACATATTGCTTAAAATTTGAAATTTTTAAAGCCTTACCATTTAAACTAACTCTAATTCCTCTAACAGACCCACATATATCATAAACTCTTCTTTTCAAAACGCCAACAATATCAGCATCTAATGTCTCCATGCCAAACTTTGTAAGATCAGGTTTGAAAATGATTTCTGTATATTCTTCTTGCTTTTTCATATTATTAATCTTAGGTTTACCAGTAACACTCATATTATTTTTCCAAGTTTGAGTATAAGTTTTGGAATTGTTCTTATCCGCAGTTTTCACTGTGAATTCTGTGGAAAAAATATTACATAATTTGGCACCATAACCATTTCTACCACCAGTAACTTTCTTTTGATCATCATCATAATTTGATGAGGTTAATAAATTACCAAAAATTAATTCAGGAATGTACATTTTTTCTTTGCTATGAATTTCAACTGGAATACCTTTACCATCATTCTTAACAGAAATAGTATTATTTTCCACATCAATTTTAACGTCGATTTTTTTCATATTTGGATCTCTGATTTTATTATCGGCAGCGTTAACTAAAATTTCATCAAAAATTTTGAATAAACCAGGAACAATATTAACTTTTTTCTTTTCCATACAATTAGTTTCTTCATTAATGATCCATTGTTCAGATTCAAATTTTTCAACAGATCCAATATAAGTATCTGGTCTCTTTAAAATATGTTCTAATTGAGAAAGCTTTTGATATTGATCTGAAGCTGAAGACTTTTTATTTGTCTTTGCCTTTGATGGTTTGGAATCTGCACCTGGAATAGTGTTTGTTGAGTTTGCTAAAGGTTTCTTTTTCTTTGATTTAGAAACAGTCTTGACTGGAGAACTTTCTAAGTCAAAGTCAAAGTCGTCATCATCAAAATCACTCATTTTAGATGGTGGATATTGATGTTTCTTGTGAAAAAATGCAAATCAAGTATAAGCAAAAAACACAAAACAAATCAAAAAATCAAAACAACTAAAAACGCGTTTTTTCAGCGACGCGTCGGTCTGCTGAGTCAGTGCTGACGTAATATCGACGCGGAACACGGTGATTAAGCTCCTAGTATAAACGGTTTTAAGAAGACATATAAGATCTTATTATTTTTCAATTCAATTAATTAAATTTCGACAGTTCATCAATGCTAGTTTTTTCTTTCTTACGGATTTTGTATAAGCTGACTGCTGGATGCTCAAGAACGGTTTCACCACTTCAAGGAAAGCAATTATCAATATGACTGTAACACCAAAATTCAATTATAGAAAGTCTTCTTCTAGATCCTCTCCCTATAACAAATCAAAACCTACTGCTACAAAAGAATCATCAATTGATACTATACCCGTTTCATATCCAGGCGTAAATAGAGATGCTATTGATAAATTGGCTCACATATCACTTTCTCAAGAGCAACAACAGTTAAAGCTAAGGATCTTAGATTTCATCAGAAACTCATTGAAGGATTATAAAGATGGTGATAAGCCAGCTCTTTTTGTGATTCAAGGGGATGCTGGTACTGGAAAATCTGTTATCTTAAACGGGTTATTTAATGAAATTCAAAGAATTGCTAAAAAAGGAAACAAATCTGATATTTTAAATGGTAAAGAAAATTATTTAGTTGTGAATCATCCTGAAATGTTGAAATTATATCATAGAATAGCAAAATCTTTTGATTATTTGAATAAAAAAGACTTAGAAAGACCAACTTCTTTGGTGAATAGAATGAATAAAGAACATAAGACATGTGATGTTGTAATTGTTGATGAAGCACATTTATTAGCTACATCTAAAAATGGTTTCAAGAGATTCATGGGTGATAATCATCTTGAAGAATTAATGAAATTATCAAAAGCTTTAGTCATAGTCTATGATGATAAACAATCTTTAAGAATGGATCAATATTGGTCAGATGATGGGATTAATGGTAGTTCATTAGATGAGTTTTTGAAAGAATCTAAAGTATATGAAATTTACCATTTAAAGCAACAGTTTAGAGTTACTGCATGTCAGGATGTTCAAGATTGGATACTTGCGTTATCAACTACTAAAAAGATTCTGCCTCACCCAAGGGAAGATTTGAAAAAGATACAAAATGGTGATGAAGATGGTTTTGATTTTAAAGTTTGGGAAGATTGCCAGAAAATGTATGAATCAATTCAAGAAAAAGACAAAGAGTTTGGCCAATGTCGTATGCTTTCTACTTATGATTTCCCATATCGTATTGGAACTAAAGATTGGTTTGTTACCTGTGGTGATTTCCGCTTACGTTGGGATAGATTCACTCCCACCAATCCTAAGCCATGGAGTGAAAGATCAGATACAATCGAAGAAGTTGGTTCTGTGTATACAGTTCAAGGATTTGATTTGAATTATGCTGGGGTCATTTTGGGTAGATCTATTGCTTATGATAAAGATACTGATTCTATTAGATTAATTCCAGAGAATTATGATGATCATGCTGGCTTCACTAAGAGAAAAAATATTAAATCAGCAGAAAATGTTAAAGAGAAAATTATTTTAAATTCCATAAATGTTTTGTTAACCAGAGGTGTTAGGGGATTGTACATTTATGCTTGGGATAAAGACTTAAGGGAAAGGCTCTGTGAATTAGCTAAAGAAGTGTACAATTAAATTTTTATGATGTAAATGGATTTTTTTTAGAGATATATAGTACGTATGCAAAACGTAGTAATAAAAGTCATAAAACATAATAAATTGAGAAATAGCGTATGTACGTAGCTGCGTCGTAGCAAACGGAATTTGCGGGGTTTGCGTCACAGCGATGAACTGAAACGTATAATTAACGATTAAATTTAAGAAACTTGTGTATACATGTGCTCCCATATAAATATCAATGGATCTCTCCGAAATGGTGAATGTAATTAACTTCCTTTAGGAATAACCTTAAATTTAAATCAGTTTAATTAATTATAATGAATCAAAATCAAAAAACCAAGTTAATTTACATCATTGCTGCCAGTTTAGCTGGTTTATATGTCTATGATGTTCAAATAAATAATGGAAAGAATATAGATAAGTTCGGGTTGTACAATTGGAATCCATCTACTTCCGAGTCTTTTGTTTCGTCTATTTCATCCACTCTTTCTTCAAAACCAGACCAAGTTAATTGGGCATCTGATAAACTTAACTCAGTTGGAACTCAGGCTAAAGAAGGTCTAAATTCTGCTAAAGGTAAAGTTGAAAGTTCAATTGATGCTGCTAAGAAACTTGCTGAAGATTCATATAATCAATCTGTTTATAATTTAAAGCAAGCTCAAAAGAAAGTTGATGAATTAAATAAGAGTGCTAAGGATTCTACATCTTCTTGGAGTCAATCTGCTCAAGATAAGGCTCAATCAGAATTCAAAAATGCTCAAGAAGCTATGAATAAAGCCAAATCTGCTTTAGGAAATTATGGTTCCAGTTCTTTGAAGGATGCAGAAACCAAATACAACGATTTTGTCTCTAATTTGAACAAAAAGCAAGTGCAATTCAATGCAAAACTTGGCGATTTTGTTGCTGATACTAAAGAAGGTGCTCAAAAGCAATATAATGGTGCAATTTATCATCTTAAGTCTTTGCAAGAACAAGCTTTAACCAAAAAGGATGCTATTTCCTCTGAACTTGACGCACAGTTGAAAGAAGCCCAAGCTCAAGTTGATCAAAGAAAGAGAGAATTGAAGAAGTATGGTAACAAGGCCATCTCAGAAGCAGACTCATCTTATTACTATTTTAGTAATAAAGGTAAAGATGAAGCTAAAGCTGCATATAACAAAGCATTGCTTGACTTAGAAAGAGCTGAAAATGATGGAAAACATGGTACTTTCTTCTCTTGGGGTAAATCTAAAACTGAAGAACCTTCAGAAAAATTACAGCAAGCTAAGAAAAACTTTGAAAATGCTAGAAATGATTTATCCAATTATGGTGTGAATGCGTTGAATGAAGCTAAATCTAATTACCAAGGGTTTTTTGAACAAACAAAGAAATCTTATGAAGACAATTACAATCAGGCTGTTTATAATTTGAAGATTGCTCAAAGTAAAATTGGAGATTGGAGTAAAGCTTCTGAAGATAAATCACTACAAGATGCAAAGGCTAAATTAGAATCTGCTGCAACTGATTTGAAATCATTTGGTGATAATGCTCTTAAAGCTGCTGATTCCAAATATGATGATTTTGTTAATGAATCTAAAAATTTTGCTGAAGCATCTTACAATAAGGCAATTTACAATTTTGAAGAAGCTCAGAAAAAAGCTAGTGAAACAAAATCTGGTTGGTTATCATGGTTAAGTACTTCTAAATCTAAAAATGAAAAGAATTTAAAAGATGCCCAAGAAAAATTAAATTTGGAAAAGGAAAACCTGAAATCTTATGGTGACGCTGCTATAGCTAATGCAGATTCTAAATATACAGACTTTGTAAAGAAATCTAAAGCTGCTTCTGAAGATGTATTCAATTCTGCTAAATTTGAATTAGATTCTGCTCAAAAGAAGTTTGATGAAACTAAAGGTAGTTTGTTTAGTTGGGGAAAAGCCAAAAATGAAGAAGCTCAATATAAGTTAAATGAAGCTAAAGCAAAGTATGATAAGGCTAATGATGATTTAAGTTCATGGGGTAGAGATTCAATTGAAGAAGCTAAAAAGAATTATAATGTTTATGTTAAGAAGCTACAATCGAATGCTGATCAAGTTTATGATGATGCATTACAAAAATGGAAAGATGCTAAAGAGAAAGCTAAGAATCAAGGTGATTCTGTTAATTCACAAGTTGAAGAATCCTTACAACAAGCTGAAAAATCATTAGATGAAGCAAAATCTAACTTACAATCATTTGGTGCTGATGCTTACAAAAAAGCTGAAGAAAAATATAATTCTATTGCAAGTAATTTTTCCGAAAATATTGAGTCTGCTAAGTCTGTTGTTCAAGATAACTTAAATAAAGTAGCTGATACCCTTGACTCCACAGCCAATGATGCCAAAAATAAAGTTGGTGATAAGTTGAAGGAAGCTGGTGATTCCATCCAAAAAAAATAATTATACTCTATTATTCCAGAAAATCTATATATATGTACCCTTTTAAATATAAGTCTTTAAATCTATGTTGAAATTTCTTAGTATTATAATTTAATTAAGTTGAAGTTATAACTAACTTAAGCATGAGCCTTACTGCCTCAGCATCCTCATTACCATTGTTTAATTTAATAGATGGGCTTCGTGGCTTTTTTGCGGCGCATTGTTTACATTTAGCTGATTTAGGTATACTAAAAAAATGAAAATTAAATTCGTGTTTCTATTTAAACCTGGCTTGATCCATATATATAGCGTTTTCAAAATGACTTGCTAAATTGTTAAATTTATCAAGTTTTAACTAGTGATGATCAATAACCTCATATTTTTTCTAATAATCTCGATTCAATTCATACAGCTTATAAATGCAGACTCAATAGCTTGTAATTCAACTTCAAATTGTCCTGAAGATACCCCATGTTGTTCAGCTTACGGTGAATGTGGTACTGGTGCTTACTGCTTAGGTGGATGTGATCCTAGGTATTCTTTTAATAATACTGCTTGCTTACCCCAGCCAATATGTCAATCTGGGTCTTTTAGTTTTTCAACTGATACAATTCAGTCCACTGATGATTATTTAGGTAATTCTAGTGAGTATTCTTGGGTTTATAGTGGAAATATTTTAGATTATGATGATGATTTAATTATTGCGTTACCTCAATATGGTTCTGGTACTGTGGTTTCTTCAACTTTTTATGTTTGGTATGGTAGTATTAAAATGAAATATAAAACTTCACATAATGCAGGGGTTATTTCTTCTTCAATTTTATTTTCAGATGTACATGATGAAATTGATTTAGAAAGTGTTGGAAATGCTTTGGAAGAACCTCAAAGTAATTATTATTATCAAGGTTTTTTAAATTATACAAATGAAGTTAATTTATCAACTACAGATACTAATGAAAATTGGCATACTTATGAATTAGATTGGAATGAAGAATATTTAGAATGGATAATTGATGGTGATATTGGTAGAACATTGTATAAAAATGAAACTTATAATGAAACCTTAGGTCAATATATGTATCCACAGACCCCTTCACGTATTCAGATTTCCATTTGGCCAGGTGGTGATTCTGATAATGAAGAAGGTACAATTGCATGGGCAGGTGGTGAGATTAACTGGGATGCTTCAGATTTTACTTATCCTGGATATTTATATGTTCTTTTAGATTCAGTGGATATCGATTGCTATGATCCGCCTGAAGGAACTAAAGAAGATGATGATGCTAACGCATATATCTATGATAATGATCAAGAAGATTGGACCCAGGATACTGTTAAACTAGTTAAAAGCAATACCATAATAAAATCTTCAACTAATACCGGCTTAGATACAGGTATGGATGATAATGATGACGATGATGGTGATGATGGTGATGATGGTGATGATGATGATGATGATGATGATAACTCAACAGTTTCATCCACTACTACTTCAGCAGAAATTACAGATTTCATCCAAGATATTGAGGCCTCTAGCTCTAACGGGTCATCTTCTGTTAGTATTTCACCATTTTTGAGTTACATAATTTTATTAACTTCTTATTTATGTCTACATTAGTATATATTCCTATTCCTTCAATTCCTTTTCTAATAATGTACTTAATTTTTATTTTTGTCTCATATTATGTTTGTCTCATATAAATCTAAGGAATTAAAAAGAGAAAGTCCAGTACTTTATTTTTTGATTAATGTTTTAATGTTTATTGTCGGATGATGCTACCAGCGCTACTATATTTCTGCTCATTGAGAAATTTCCCCAAATCACAATATGGATATGATGAAGAATATGAGTATGAATATAGTTAAACAAATTAAATATCTGTATGCTACTACTATCTATATGCTATAAATTATATTCCGCTAGTGAATGATGCGTGTAGCGTGTAGCGTGGGATGACGAAAGCTATAAGGTAAGTACAGTATGTTGAAGGAAGTTGAGAAGCCCTTTAGGATAAACCCCTTTTTCTTTCTCTTAAACTTGTCTTTACTCTTATAGAGTTTTTTAGTTAAGTTAAAAATTTCAATTATGGCAAGAGGAAAAACCCAAATTGCTGGTATGGCAGCTGGAGCCGTTGCAGTTTTAAGTTTCTTAGGACTAGGTTTATTCATTTCTGATGTTCATATGAATAATGGTAAAAATATTGAAAAGTTAGGATTAAATAATTGGAATTCTGATTCTTTTAATGGAATTTCTGCTATTAATAATCAATTCTCACAGTTACAGGCTTACTCTAGTTTATGGTTATCTGAAAATAAGGAACCAAATAATGTTTATGAAAAAGTTAATGATGCCATTGAATATTTAAAAGTTAAGGCTGGTGGTGTTTCTGAAAACACCCTTTCGGCTATTCAAAACTACAGAAATAAAGGTACAAACTTTTATGATGCTACTAGTACGAGTCTTAAAGAGGTTGCTGAAGAAAACTATAGTGTTGCCGTTTACAAATTAAGATCTTTGGAAGAACAAGTTAAGGGGAAGAAGTCACCCTCAATGGAAAAAAGTATTAAGGAAGCCGAAAGAAAAGTTGCTGCTACTAAAAGTAAATTAAAGAAATTTGGAAATGAAGCTGTTGCCAATGCTGATACCCATTATTTTGATCTAGTTAATAAAGCAAAGAAGAATGCTCAATTTAGTTATAATAAAGCTATCTTTGAATTGAAGAATGTTCAAGAAGATTATGATATTATCACTGCAGGCAATAAGCACTGGAATAAAGCCAAGCAGAATGAAGCTTTTAACAAATTACAGTTAGCTAAGAAAAATGTTGAAGAAGCTACTGAAAGGTTATCTAACTTTGGTAAAGATTCCGTTAAAGAAGCAAAATCTAATTTCAACGAATTTGTTGAAAAAGTTAAAGAACATTATGGAGATATTTACAATGAAGCCATTTTCAATTGGAAAACTACTCAAGCAAAATTGAACATAAAAGGATCAAATAAAGATCAACAAAAAGCGATTCTAAAGTCAGAAAAAATCAAAGTGGATTTAGCTAGAGCTAAATTAAAGAATTTGGGTGACGATATAGTTAAACAAGCTGACTCAAATTATGAGAAATTTGTAGCTGAATCTAAGAAAAAAGCTCAGAATGCTTATAACAAAGCTGTTTATAATTTTAAAAAAACTGAAAAAAATACAGATGTTACAAAATCAAATTGGTTATCTAATTATGGTATTTACAAATCTACTTCTGAAAAGAATTTAGAAAATGCTCAGTCTCTGCTTGATTTCAGAGGAGAACAATTGAAACATTTTGGTGATTCTGCTATTTCTGAAGCCAAAGCTCAATATGACAGTTTTGTTAAAGAATCCAAAGAAAAGGCTGTAGATTCCTATATGAGAGCCCGTTTTAACTTTGAGCAACTTCAAGAAAAAGTGAAAAATTTAACTAAGGCAAAGAATAAAGATTCCGAAGAAGATTTATTAAGTGAAGCTAATTACCATTTTGAAGAATCCAAGAAAAATCTTGAAAACTGGGGTAGTGAATCTTTTGATGAAGCTTTGAAACAGTATGATAATTTTATCGGTTTATGGAAAGTTAATAATGAAAAAGCTAAGGAAAAGATCAAGAATTGGGGTGAAGATGCTGATCATAGATTGAGAAATATTAAGAGATTTGTCCACCATTAGGCTCTACGTATATGTGATCTGTTCTTTTTCGTTCTTTTTTGTTTTTTGTTTTTTGTTTTTAGTCTTTAGTCCTTTGTTTTTAGTTTTTGTCAACTTGATTTTATTTTTGCGTTTATCTATATAAAATATTAATTCCCCAATATAATTTTATTTAATTGCCTAATTGATTAATTATTAATTACTCGATTACTTTATTTCTTTATAGTAAGTACTGTACGTAAATGAAAAGACAAAACGAAGAATGTATTTATTTTAAATAAATGCCTCTTATACAAACAAAATTAATCAGGATAGCAAAAATACATTGGCACCTTCCTTCATAGCTTGGACAAGTCTTCCTCTCATAACTTCTTTGGATGAATAATCAGGAAGCTTCAAATAATTGGCACACGTCATAACACTAGGTAAGTAATCATCAGGCTTTAGACCATCTTCAGCATGTTTCATAACAACCGTTAAATCAGGTTGTAAAGATTTAAAACCACCAATAGGTAGCTTTGGAGAACCAGTTAAGAACTGTAAAAGTAGACGTCTTTCTTGATTGTCAAACTCAGTCATTATCTCCAATAAATTTTGAACACTTGGTGACTCAGTAGAATATCCATGATCAGCATGAATAACATTTAGCAAAGTCTCAAAAGACCAATCTTCCTCTTCATTACCTAAGAGTCTGACCATTTCAGATGATGAAAAAATTGTCATCGATAAGTATGGTAAAACTTTACTGAAACCATCAACAAATGCCTGTAATTGAGGTTTAACACCAGATCCAATTGTAAAATCTATCACTGTATCAATATATTCTTCTAGGTTGTCAGGGAAAACATCGACATTTTCTCCGTTACTTTTAATCTTAACTTCTTCATAACCTGGCAAAACAAAATTTAAAGAAAGATCGGATAACTTGCAACCATCAATTTCTATGTTTTCTCTTTCAACTGAAGACAATCCTTGATATTTTTCAACATACTTATTTAAGTGGAGGAGAGAACGAGCAAGTTCTGGATCAACAAGTTTTAGCCTTTCTATTAATGCAACACGACGTTCAGGTTGAGTAATACCCAATTGAATTTCCTTAGATAATTGGAAAAATAAAGGATTAAATGCAAAATCAATAATTCTGGAATCCAAAAGAGATCTAGCAACCAATTTACCTAAAACAGAGAAACCATGTAAAATTTTATCATAATGTGGAATTAAGGGAACAAGGGGGCGTGGGAACAACCCATTTTTATTATCGACATAAGGATCATTCTCATTATTATCACTAGACTTAGAATGATTAAACTTCTTATTATCCCTCCACATGTGAACTCTTGACTTACTGAATTCCTTTGAAACATTGGCATAAAATTCAAGAGTTGGACCTAATCCAGTACCAACTTCATCAAAATACTCAATTTCTAATAATCCAGGTGAAGTTCCATAACTATCCATAACTTTAATTGCACTTTGTAATAGTCTCTTTCTAGATATTCTCAACTTATGTCTGACATGCCTACCGAGATGAGATGTACCGGCTCCAGATAATAGATCATCATCTTGATTAGTTTGGGTAGATCTGGACTTCCAAAGATCGATTAATCTTGAATAACCAAAAGAAGTAGACTTCAAAAAGAACACTCTGGTATCAATTGGGAAAAGAAAAGGAAATAATCTAGTTATAGTAACACACCAATCTGGAAGAGTTCCACTGGCAACAATTAAGGGCTCTTCCAATTGACGATTCAGTTTTGCTGTGATCTTGTAATTTAGGAATAAAGCATCAGAAGCCCCTGGATTAGAAGTAGAGAGGTTAATATTGTGTAAAGTTTTGAGGAGTTGTAAAATATTAACAGTTCCAGCATCACCTAATGAGTCTAAATCATCACCATTAGTTTCCGATCTATACAAATCTTCTTCAGAAGTAGGAGACTTACCTTCGATCTTTCTGAATTTAACAACATGAGGCCCATCAGACCAAACTTTACGAGCACTTATAGACTGCTTTTTATGTTGAGCTAGTAAGGACCTGTAAATTGCACCATAAATAGTGGTATCATGAGGAATAACTTCACCATTGACAGAGAACTCTAAATAGAACTTTGAATCTGGTCCGCTTTGTTCACCAGCAATAGCTCTAACTAGACCTTTAACACCCTCAATTCTAGCCTTGAGGAAACCATTGATAGATTTAAAAGTAGCTATTGCATGAGCCATTAACATTAACTGTCTGTTAGGTTCAGAAATGGATTCATCATCAGAAACCAATTTAATTCGAAGTTGTTTGGCCATTGAAGATGCTCTGGATTGTGAATTTGAAGAATAACTACCAACTTCAGAACTTAATATTTCAAAGGATTCAGATCTATCTAAGGCTTCTTCTAATTTATTAACAAGTAGTGTAAGTGGAAGTGAAACACCAGTACCAAATGGATTCAAAGTGGTACAAAAAATAGACTGGAATGCAAACCAACAGTCAGAGCCTTCACCTGTAGTTTTATTATTTAAAACATCCAACAAGGAATCAATTATACCAGAAGAGACCAATTCAAAACTTGAAATGCTATCATCACCAGATTTAGCAAAACCTAAAGCATAAACCATTTTTTTCCATACAGCAATCCATTGATCTTTAGAATAGTTAACAATAACGCTGTTATCAAGTAATACAGAAATTTCATCAAGAGCTTTCAAGTGCTTAGACCGAACAGTAGATTTACAAGCCTTCAACATAGTATAATCATCACTAATATTTGAGCAGAGTTCGGACAGCCCAGAAAGTATAGAAACGAAGTTGATATAGTTAATGCCATCAGTTTCTAATGCGTGATCTGTAGTCAATCCTTCAGAAGTATCACCACCATATTCATCACCAATATCATCATCATCATCATCATCATCGTCATCATCGTCATCATCGTCATTATCATCATCATTATCTTCTTCTTCTTCTTCCTCTTCATCACCTTCATCTTCATCTTCATCTTCATCTTCATTGTTATTATCACCATCATCGTCGCCGTTATTGGCATCATCAGCTTCCTCCATTGAATCAGAATCCTTCTTAGAATTCTCTTCATTAGCTTTAGCATCAAGTAAAATGTTGCCTAACTTTTCATAAAACGCTTGAGTGTGAGCTAGAAGACCTTCTCTTTCAAAATCAGTTAAAAATAATTCAGGTGACTGGGAGATTAACAAACGAGTGATCAATAAAGCACCATAGACTAAAATACATGATCTCATATCTTCTGAGGAGGCGGAGGAAGCATTTGTATTTGCTAAGATACGCTTACCTTGAGTGATAACAGAAGCTAGTAGAGAAGTGATATTAGATCCATAAACAAATGAACCTAAGAGTTCTTTGGATAGCGAATGAACAATTCTCAATGTACAAACTAATGATAATCTTCTAAGTTGATAATCAACAGAGGATGAATAAGTATTCAATATAAGAGGGAAAACATCTTTGATAAAATTCTCAAACTTATCTTTATTTTCCTTTGATGATGTGTACAATTCAATTCTATCTTTATTCATGTTAATTCGGGATTGACAATTCTTGAAACCTTGAAAGTTACCAATGTCTTCCATTTCAGGAGTACCTTCAAATCTTCCAAATGGTAATAAAGAAGCAATGAACTTAACAAATGATATCACCAAATCTTTAGGAGCAGCCATTAAAGCATCAATAGTAATATTTTGCATCTCACTAATATTATCGACAGAAGAACTAGGAACAGAAGATACTCTATCAATATCAGTTTTTTCATATGCAGCTAAAGAAGCAATTATAACTCTACCAATATCACAATTCTTAATTAATTTCAAGGATATGCAAGGAGAGGCCATTGAAACAGAGATAAGTGACTTTAATAATTTAAGACAAGTACCAAACGACATAACATTATTACCATGCTTACCTTTACCCAAAGAAACAGGTAACAGAACACATAATCTTTTTAACAAATTCTCATTTAATAAATCTTCCAGAGTTTTAAGATCCGATTCAAAGCTTCTGATTATTTCCGAAATTGCAATCCAAGCACTTTCAGCGCATGCTTTGTCAATTGAATCAGTGGCAACTCTTTCAATAACTGGGAAAATTTCTTTCAAATCACCAATTCTACTTTTCGGTATATCTTCACAGGAATTAGCAATAATGGACATTGCTTTTCTTTGTGCATGAATGGTAAAAAAATCTAAGTACATAACACAGGATGGAAGACAACCTTTTTGCATAATATCAGGGCCACAAGATTTGGAAATAATTTCTAAAGTTTGCAATGCTTGTTCAGCTAAATCTATATAACTGATTTCTAATAATTTTGCTTGTAAAGATTCCACAGCCCCAGAAGCAACAACATCACCAACTGAATCAGAATAAGCTTCCATTAAATTATAAAGGCAACGACATGAAACCAATTGCAATTCTAAATCTTCTTGATAAAATGGATTATTTAAAATAGCAACAAGAGCTTTGGAAAGCTTATAAGAGGATAAACTACGCTCAGCAATAATACCTGTCATCATTAATAACCTTTCAGACAATTCATTCAATGTCTCAAGGATAAGGTAAGGATCCTGTTCAGTTTCTAAATTGTCAATCAATTTTGGAATTCTAGATTGAGCACCTAAAAGGTCACCAAATCCTGCACCTGGAAATAGGTTACTCAGAGCATTTCTGAAACTACCAAGCTCATTTCTTTCATCTTCACTATTTTCGTCATCATCATCATCGTCGTCATCATCATCATCATCATCATCGTCATCATTATCATCATCATGTTGTTCACTATCGCCTCCATTTTCAGATTTTTTCTTATTATTATTACCATTTTCTGAGGTCTGATTTTCAGATACCTTATCATCAACATCTTTACTTCTATGACCAGCCATTAGCATAGTTCCAATCAAATGGGCAGCATTTTCATAATCCAAATTTTCATCATCTTCATCATCATCATCATGCATATGATCAGAAACATCTCGTTGTTGAATTTGTGTCTCATCATTATCATTAGTTTCTTGTATAGTTAATTCACCAGGGTGGTGACGAGTATGATTTTCAGAATATTTTCTATACATTCCAGATAGTCTTCCTAAGGCTATCTCCTCATCATCTTCATCGGAATCACTTTCAATATTATCATTTTGTTGAGTGTGATTATTTAAACTTGATCCAGTTTGGATATCATCTGCATCAGGCATTTCAACATCAGAATCATCATTAGACTGATGACCAGTCGAATTATTAGTTTGTAGCACTTCTGTAGACTTTTCAGAAGCCATATCTAAGGTAAAAATCTATTTCAATAAATTAATGGATCTTTTATGTGTTTGAGGGAATAAATAGAATAAATAAATAAATTCAAAGCAATCAATGTGTATAAATTGGAGACGGCTATAAAGAGAAGCAAATAACCCAATGGTATGTGTTTAAAAGTCAATAGAAACAGGATTGTATGATTAGAATAAATTGGTCAAGGACAAGGGCAAATCAGTGAAATCATCAAAGAAATTCAAGTTCAAAAAAATGAGCCGCACATAAATATCAATTTTTTTTTTATTAAATTTATTTTCAAAAAAACTGAAAATTATAACTTTTTCTCTTGCAGATACAGTTTACGCTTTACATCCACTTATATTATAAAATGCCTAGATCTAAAAGATCAAAGTTGGTCACATTGGCTCAAACAGACAAGAAAGGAAGAGAAAATAAAGAAAGAATATTTGATGAAATCAGAGAATCTTTAGATAAATTCAGATATACCTGGGTTTTAGGCTTAAACGATGTTAGAACTCCAGTGCTTCAAGAAATTAGACGAGCCTGGGCGGGATCAAAATTAATCATGGGTAAAAGGAAAGTTTTAGAAAAAGCATTAGGTCAATCTCCAGAAGAAGAATATAAAGACAATTTACATGAATTAACAGAATATACTGAAGGTGTTGTCGGTTTACTTTTCACTGATGAAACTCCAGAAACTGTTTCAGACTATTTTGAAGCTTATGTTAGAGCTGATTATCCAAGAGCTAAGTCTAAATCTCCTATCACCTTTGTTATACCTGAAGGTATTGTTTATTCAAGAGGTGGCCAAGTTCCAATTGAAGAAGATGTTCCAATGTCCCATTCTATGGAGCCAACTCTAAGAAATAAATTTCAATTACCTACAAAGATTGTTCATGGTAAAATTACATTAGAGAATGCTCATAAAGTTGTCGAAGAAGGGGCTGTTTTAGATGTTACACAAGCATTAATATTGAAAACTTTTGGAGTTGCATGTGCTGATTTCAAAGTTAAGATAATAGCATATCATGATGGTGAAAGCAATGAAGTTAAGCATTTTGAAGCTTGAAAATAATTATTGAATTTTATTTTTATTTTTTATCAAATTTCAACTTACTCTTGTGTTTATATGTTATTAGATTTTTGTCTCTAATCTATATGTTAGATTTATGTACTATGCTATTTTTTACTTAATTCTATATCTTTATACACAATCCAGCTTTAATGTACATTATTGATTTCGTATTTTATTTTTATGTACGTAAGCAAGGAATTAAGAAGAAAAATTAGAAAAATTGTGAGCGAGTTTTTTAAAGTCATCGATATAAGAGAATCAACAGTCTCAACAGATGTACTTTTTTTTAAGTTTACATTAACTTTAATACTCTTGACAATGTCTGGTAGTATAGTCAGAGCTGAAAATTGGGATAATGGACTTGAAGAACGATTCATCACATTGAACCCAGGTGGTAAAACAATTACATTATACGAGTCAGCTTCCAGCAAACAGCTCGATTCAGTTAAAGAATATGATGATGATGGTGATAATAATGAAATCTTAAAAATTGTTAATGAAATATCTGACCCTACACCCATTGAATGCTTTCACTATTCATCATCCGATCCAGGTCTCATGGCCACTGCTCATGTTAAAAGTGACATTAAAATTTTTGATATTTTAGATAACAGTGCTGCTAAGCTTCAAATACAAACAAAGGGAAGGACATGTAAAACATTATGCTTCAATAAACAAGGAAAATTGGCAACCGGATATGAAAAAGCAAGAAATGAACATTCTATTAAAATATATGATATCAATCGTTACATGGTTTCAAAAGATCCAAGTACTTCATTTGCAACTAATGAATCTGTTTTCTCTCTTAAGTTCTTTAACTCTGAACCTCGTGTTCTATTGGCAGGTTCTACTAAATTACGTGAATTTGATATTAGAGTTCATCGATATCCAAATTTTCACACTAACACAAGATGTACTCTCAACATTTCCCTGGATCCTTTCAATGATAATATATTTGCATCAACTAGCATGGAAGGTATATTGGCCTTATGGGATAGAAGAAATATGACAAAAACTTTAAAAACGCAAAATTTATCTTCATCATCCCTGCATTCTACCAATGTTAATACAGGGCTTGTTCCTCAATTAAGTAATTCACCATCTTTGAATTTCAAATTATCTGATTTTCGTAAGACCAATGGTGTTTTATCACGTTCACCTTTCCGTTTCTCTCCTTATGCCAAAAATGAATTTGGTGTTTTATTAAGAGAACCAGATATTTTCATTAGAAGATATAAGTATGATTTTATACCAAAAGCAAGTATTTTTGATCCCGAAGGAGAAGCCAACTCAGGATATACTTCCTATACTCAAGACCAATCAAGTTCAGGTGACGAACAAGTATTTGTTTCCACTGTTAGAGATCTCTATCCTACATTTGATAAAATTATTTCATTTGATTATGCTAGAAACCATAATTCTAAGCTGGGTTTAGATTTTGTCTGTATGAAACAATCCGGTAATATTTATAGAATGTCTGTTCCAGAAAGTCAAAATGCAATTACTACAAATTCATATAATGATATTACATTCAGTGGGACATTAGGAATATGCACTAAATTTTCTAATGACAAAAAAGATATTGGTACATCTAAGTTGAATCATGATCCTCTCTTTCCAACTATTGAAGATAATGCTTCTTTTGATAGATCATTGTCCTCCTTTGATGATGATTCTGATAGTGCTGAAAAGGGTGATATGGCCATCGAAAAAACTTCTGATAGATTGAATGACCTCGGAAATTGGGTATCGGAGGCCCTGTTAGAAAATGATATTTGTTCAATAATGAGAAAAAGAGCTGGCATGGAATTCAATATGGATTCGAGTAAGAACATGGAAATTTTAGAAGAATTAGAATCTCAAAGAGGGGAAAAAATAGATTTACAAGACGAGTTTAGACAAAAAAATACTTGGAGATGGATAGATATTTCTTATCAACTAGTTTCATCTAGAAAAATGATTACCAAGAACTATGATTTTGGATTTTTGGGTGTTTTAGGCATTTGGAATTTAAGAGAAGGATCCGAAGATGAGACTGGTAGATATAATGGTAAAGATATCTTGAGCAAACGAGAATTGATTAATGCTGCTAAGGAGATTGTTGAAAGAAGAACTAATGAAATTGAAAAATTAGCTACACCAGTCATTGGGTTTAATGGTAAGAGTGAGAAGGAAATTGAAAGAAGACTTGCAATGTATGTTATTGGATGGGATTATAGCCCTGATGAATTAGAAAATAGGTATGAACATTTAATTAAAAAGGGACATTATCCAAGAGCTGCTGGTTTAGCATTATTCCATAATGATATTGAAAAAGCTGCCTCAATTTTATTTAAATCTAAGAAAGAAAAATTACAAACCATGTCGACTGCTGTGATTGCTTATTCTTCCTTCATGGGAAACAACACAAACAATCATTGGAAGGACCAATGTCGTATGCTAGCAAGTGAATTAGATTCTCCATATTTAAGAGTTATTTTTGCTTATATTGCTGATGAGAATTGGTGGGATGTCTTAGATGATTCTGCTTTGCCATTAAGAGAAAAATTAGGTGTTGCTTTAAGATTTCTTCCTGATGATGATTTAGACTTGTATTTGAATAAATTGGCTACTACTGTTATTGGAAATGGTGAAATAGAAGGAGTTATACTTACAGGTTTAACCAAAAATGGGGTTGAATTATTACAATCGTATGTTGATCGAACTAGTGACGTTCAGACAGCTAGTTTAATTGCATCATTCGCCTGTCCCAAATATTTTAAAGATAAAAGGGTTGAAGATTGGGTTTATTCATATAGATCACTTTTAAATTCATGGGGATTTTTTTCACTTAGAGCTAAATTTGATGTTATGACCAGAAAACTATCGAAGAGAATTGATGGTAGTATACAAGCAACCCCCGTTCCAAGACAAGTGTATCTACAATGTGTTAATTGTCATAAGAATATCTCTAAAATGAAGAAAAACGAAGCTCCACCTATACCTATTTCTAAGAATAAATCAAAAGCTAGATCTCACATTAACAATGTCAGTGAAACTTTAAGAAAATTAAGAACAAGAAGTTCATGTCCTCATTGTGGATATTCTTTACCTAGATGTGCTATTTGCTTGTTATCTCAAGGGAATCCAATTCCTAAAGAAGTTGTTAATATTGATCCAGTTGGGCAGTCTGATAAAACTAAATCCGAATTCCAAGAGTGGTTTAGTATTTGCCTTTCATGCAATCACACAATGCATGCCGGCCATGCTGAAGAGTGGTTCTCTAAGCACTATGTCTGTCCTGTTCCAGACTGTGATTGTAGATGTAATGATAAATGAGTTTATAGTATTGTGTATTTTAAATCTGAAATCTGATACCACGCGGCGCAGCTGGCGCAGCACTCCCGCGCCACACCTCCTTGTTTGTCTGGCTTTAATTTCCTTCACTTAATTTTTGAACACATTATTTGAACAAATAATTCGATCTGCCCAATTTCACCTTCCCTTTCTCTTCTTCCACACCGTCTCCCACTTATATTTCTCTCTCTCCTATCACTTTTATTATTCTGTTCTAAGTTATCCTGCTATCCCCCCTTCTACTGCTAACCCAGATCCATCAGATCATTAACTATTCTCAACTCTTCATCACATCATCTGATTTCTTTTTCCCTTTCCCAAAATGTCTGATCCTTCATCATCTGATCCAGTTATTTCAGATATCTTGCAAAAGATCGAAAGAGAGAAAAAAATTGCAACTGGTGCTAGCAACCTGAGAAAAGAGACAAACAACACATTGGTCATTCAAAGGTGTAACACTCAAATTAGAGAAGCTCAGAAAAATATTGAATATCTTGAACAAACTTTACGTAAATTAACTATCCAAAAACAGTCTGAGAATAAAGAAGCTAATTCTTCAGCTAGCTCTTCCTCAAATAATGCTGTTGGAAATTCAAATAAAAATCACACAAATAATCATATGGTTCATAAGCCAACTTTTACTATCCTTGATCTATTAAAGTATGAATGTCCTTCTTTGGGTCATAGAATTCAATATATGTTGCAACAATTAGAATTTAAAATCCAAGTTGAAGAACAATACAAAGAAGCTAACGAAAAAATATATAAATTATATCAAATGGAAGGTGATCGTCGCTCAATTGCTATGGCTGAGGATGGACATATTGATGGTAATCGTAGGATTCAATTAATGAAAAAATCTTTAAAACAATATCAGTCCATGTATATTGATATAGATGATGTTGCTCGTGAAAACGCTGTCATTAATACCTTTAGAAAAACTCCTTTAACCGGTGTGTTAACAATTAGTATCACTGCAATCAGAAATGTTGATCATATAGCATCTCCCTTATTTTCAAGAAATCCAGAATCTTTTGCTAGTATTAAAGTTGATGATATTGAAAAACGTAAAACTAAAGGTTCAAGAAATGATCGTTGGAATGAAACATTTGAAATAGATGTCGAAAAAGCTAATGAGGTTTCAATTACAGTTTACGATAAGAGTGGCAATCAATCTGTTCCAGTTGGTTTAGTATGGTTACCTTTATCTGATGTTGCTGAAGAAATTCGTAGAAAGAAGGTTATACAAGAACGTGGTGCTTCAAATAATTGGGCTAGTGCTCAAAATATTCAACAAAATACTTCCAATGCTATGACTCCACCAGGTACATCTTCAACAGGAATGGGCTCTCATTCACTTCCTTTAAGTAATGACGGTTATTCAGATGAGTCTTCAACTACTGCAAGTACACAAGGTCCAATTATTTCAACTAATTGGTTTGAATTAGAACCTAATGGCCAAATTTTAGTTTCGCTTGGTTTTGCAAAATCTACTGAACATAAGAAAGGTGAAGGTCATGTATTTGGTGGTGGTTTAGGTCGTCATGGTGCCATTAGACAACGTAAAGAGGATGTTATTGAACATCATGGTCATAAGTTTGTCCAAAAACAATTTTACAATATTATGTGTTGTGCTGTTTGTGGTGATTTTTTAAGATATACTGGTTTCCAATGTGAAGATTGTCGGTTCTTATGTCATAAAAAATGTTTAAATATAGTTCTCAACAAGTGTATCTCTAAATCTAGTGCTGATACTGAACCTGAAGAAACTCAATTGAATCATCGTATTCCACATAGATTTGAACAAGTTGCCAATCGTGGTACTAAATGGTGTTGCCATTGTGGTTATATCTTACCATGGGGTAAGAAAAATGTTAGAAAATGTTCTGAATGTGGTATTATGTGTCATGCTAATTGTTCTCATTTAGTTCCAGATTTTTGTGGTATACCTATTGAAAAAGTTGCCGAAATTTTACAAGCAATTAAAAAGTCTCAAGAACACAGAATCACACAACCAAAGCAACGTCCAAAACCTGCTCTTGATTCATCCAGTACTTTGATCGGTTCTGATGTTTCACCAAAGAAAAACAGAGCTCATTTACAATTAGATGCTGGTTCTTCACAATATTCTATTTCTCAACCAGCTGCTCCACATAATACAGCTCCTTCAACACCTGGCTCAGTAATTTATCCAGAAGTTGCAGTTACACAGAGTCGTTTGCAACATCAGCAAGATACATTACCTCCAACTCCAACGGAAAGACATCAACAATATTCTCAACCACCACCACAAGAGGCAAGACCTGTTCCTCTACCAAAACAAGAGACTCCATCAATATCAGTTTCAGACTATTCAAATGAACCACGTGGTCATTCAAATAATACTTCTGATTTACAATCCTTTAATACTTCTGAAGCAGTTGTTTCAACAGTTCCACAAAATCAACATCCACAAGTTCCACAACATCATCATCGTCATCGTAAACAACGTCCTTATCGTAAGAAATATGGCTTAGATGATTTTAACTTTTTATCTGTTTTGGGTAAAGGTAATTTTGGTAAAGTTATGCTTGCTGAATCTATTAATACAAAAAACTTATGTGCTATTAAAGTTTTAAAGAAAGATTTTATAATCCAAAATGATGAAGTTGAAAGTACAAGATCTGAAAAAAGAGTGTTTTTAGTTGCTAATAAAGGTAATCACCCATTTTTGCTTAATTTACATCAATGCTTTCAAACTGAAAACCGTATTTATTTTGTTATGGAATATATTTCTGGAGGTGATCTAATGTGGCATGTCCAAAGAAAACGTTTTTCATTAAGAAGAGCACAATTTTATGCTGCTGAAGTTTTATTGGCATTGAAATTTTTACATGAAAATGGAGTTGTTTACCGTGATTTAAAATTAGATAATATTTTATTAACAGTTCAAGGTCATATTAAGTTGGCTGATTATGGTTTATGTAAAGAAAATATGTGGTATGGTAACAAAACTTCTACTTTTTGTGGTACTCCTGAATTAATGGCACCAGAAATTTTGAAAGAACAAGGTTATGATAAAGCTGTTGATTGGTGGGCTTTTGGTGTTTTATTATATCAAATGTTATTGACCAAGTCTCCATTTAAGGGTGAAGATGAGGAAGAAGTTTTCAATGCCATTTTAACTGATGAACCATTATATCCAATTACTATGGCTAGAGAAGCTGTCGATATTTTACAAAGATTATTAGCAAGAGACCCACATCAAAGATTAGGATCTGGTGAAAGAGATGCTTATGAAATCATGGATCATCCATATTTTGCTAATGTTGATTTTGATGACATTCTGGCTTGTCGTGTTCCACCTCCATTTAAACCGGAAGTCAAAGATCCTAGAGACCCATCTTGTTTTGATGAAGAATTTACATCACAGGCTGCCAAGTTAACACCAGTTAATTCAGTGTTATCTAGTTCAATGCAAGAGATGTTCCGTGGATTCACTTATGTTAATGAGCATACTGCTATTTAGAGGTTTTGGTTAATTAACACCCGATGAATATATGATAATCATGTACTACTAATTCTTTTTGTACTAATCTGGGTTTCTATTCTTTTTTTGTTTTCTTTCATTTTGGTATATCAGTTAAACATTAAAATACAGACTGTATACCTTTTTCTTTTACTTTTTCTAGTTTGTTTGTTTTTACTTAATTTTATGTATTTTTTGATTATTTTTAAATTTTGTTTTGTTTGTAAACTTTGTAATTTGTAAAGCCGCGTCATGTTAAGATTCGCAATCCAATTATCCAATTCATTATTTAACGATATTTTTTCATCACCCTAGTTCTTTTAGCATTTAGGTAATACCTTCAATAATAATGACAAATACCACTCCAGAAGTTAGTGTGAATTCACTTGAAGATTTAGCTGCTTACGATTTAACAGGAAGAATTCAAGAAGTTTTCATAAATGCAGAATCTAATGGTCAATTAGTTTATTCATCTAATGATAAATCTGAAATTATCCAAGATGAAAAGCAAAACATGTCAATTGAATTAAAAATAGTGTCAGGATTAGGTCAAAGACCAATCAATAGACCAACTGTTCCAGGCACACAAGCTAAAGTATTAGAAGAAGATGTTGAAAAAGTTAAATCTAAAAATCCATTTATGAAACCAGAACCAGAATTAACTTTAATAAATGATTTAATTAAAGATTATAGATTAATTTTAAATAAATTTCCAAATAACAAAGATCATTTTTTAATGGTTACTAAAGAATTTATTCAACAAGATACATTATTAAAACCATTAGAATTACAATTAATGTATACAATTTTAAAAAATTTAAATTCAAAAGCAATAAAAGATAATCAATCTAAATATTTTGGATTTTTTAATTCAGGACCAGAAAGTGGATATTCACAATTTCATAAACATATTCAATTTATGAGATTACCAGAATCAAAAGATTATGAAATTTATCAATCTAAAATTGTTTCAAATTCTGAATTTTATATTCCAAATGAAGCAAATCCAAATAAAAGACCATTATTTAATAAAAATGCTAGTTTTAAACATTTAATTTTAAAATTACCAAAAAATTTTGAAAATTCAGAAGATCAAGAAGTTAAATTAGCTATGTTATATATGTATTTAATTAAAAGAGTTTTAAATATTTTTAAAGAATTTGATATTGATAGATCACAAGTTAGTTATAATTTCTTAATGATGGATGATTGGATGATGATTGTTCCACGTCGTGCTGCTAAATATCAAGATATTTGGCAAAATTCATTAGGTTATATGGGATTATTTAATGCTAAAAATGAAGAAGTTAAAAATAATATGGTTGAATTAGGTTTTGATGTTATTTTAAAAGAATGTGGTTTTGAAATTGAAGAAAATGAAGAACAAATTGTTTATAATGAATATGGTTATTAAATAAAAAGATAAATTTTATATATGATTCTTTTATTTAATTTTATTGTAGAGAGTCTTTCTTTTTTGTTTTATATTAATAATCTTTTATAATTAATTACAATTATTACATATTATTTACAAGAATTAATTCTATGAAAATAGTTATATATTATTAACAAGTTAAAAGTTTATTTGAATTTGAGTATAAAAAGTCATAAAAAGGGGACCAATGAAAAAAAGAAAAAGATCTAATAAAATCTTAGTAAGGGCAAATCAATGTACATTTTATATTAACTTAGTATTTTTGAATAAATATAGTATGAAGGGGGGGGAAAGAAATTTATTTCTTTAAAACTAAGTTGTTTAATTCTTCCTTTTCAGCAGCTTCAGCTTCAACTTCTAATAAATAAGGTTCTAAATAAGCAATATCATCTTCTGGTTTTAATTGTTTAGAAGCTGGTAAGATAGCAGCATTACCAGATAAATGATGAGCAGTTATAATTCTATAATTTCTAGCATATGATTCTTCAGCTGGTAATCTAGAAATAGCTTTTTGCATTAATGGAGTTTCTTCGATAAGTAAATCATCTAATCTATAATAATAATAATGGTTGGGTGTTAGTATTTTGCTTTTTCATTTTGAGAAAGATTACCATAATTTGATTGGAAGAACAAGGAAATAATCCATGATTCAATAAAATGACTATATTAATCTTGAAAATAGAAATTATAGTGGTAAATTTAATTAAATAAGAACATACCTTAAACCCATCTGTCTGTAACCAGTGAACTTTCCAAAGACCTTAGCAGTTGGAAGGATGATTTGTCTTAATAGAGGAGTCTTTAAAATGAATTCTGAAGTTTTCTTGACAGAGGTTAAGGAGGCCATCTTGAATAGTGAACGTGTGAGTTGTAAGGGAGTTCAGTTGTTGAAATGGCCTTTTGTTGCAATGA
Organism: Ambrosiozyma kamigamensis; assembly: GCA_030572235.1. Taxonomy (NCBI): domain Eukaryota; kingdom Fungi; phylum Ascomycota; class Pichiomycetes; order Pichiales; family Pichiaceae; genus Ambrosiozyma; species Ambrosiozyma kamigamensis. The sequence continues at coordinate 16,271 of JAJLZM010000241.1, read as the reverse complement.
ATTTTTTTGTCTCTCAAGAGCTTTATTAATATTCTACGCGCTCTGATTGGCTGAGCGCGGAGAGAGCGGGTGCACGTGGCGTGGTCACGTGTGGGTGGGTGTTCCGGATCCGGATTATATATTCACTATTACTTCTACTATTACTTTTCATTTAAAACATTAAACTACTATCATGTTAGAACAGGAACTATATAAAGCAATACAAGAAAAATAAAAATAGAGAAGAATTGAATTGGTGTCTAAGTAAACTAACAATCAACCAAAGTAACTAACTTAATACTAATTTCAGAACAAGCTTGATCATCAATAGAATCATAGTATAAGTTGTAAAAGTCACCAGATGAACACTTGTAAAATAATCCATCATCTCCTAAGTATAGATATCCAGAATCATCCACATACCAACCAGCTGCATAAAGAGCACCATCTTGTGGTGGTGGACCATCAAATTGAAATTGTTCATTTGAAACAATTGAACCAACTCTTCCTGCAGAATCATAAAGAATACCAGCAGTTAATGTGACTTCTAAAGCTCCATCAGTTGAACAATGTTCTTCAAAACCAGAGTCATCTCTTTTAACTTTTTTAGAAGAAGAAGAAGCATCTTCTATAACTAAACCGTAAGTACCATCTAAATCTTGATAACCACCATCTAAACTTGAAGTAGCAGCTAAATCTGTTTCCCAATCATCATCAGCAAGGGCTGAGAGAGTAAAAGTTAATAATGTGGCAACAGTAGCTAAGGAAAATTTCATTATTGTTATTTATATTAATGTGTATATGTGAGAGTATTGAGTTGAATTGAACTGATTGATGTAAGAAAAAAGAAGGGTCCATTGCTTAAGATGAAGAGGGAATTGAACCAAATATATAGTCCATGAGAAATCACACATCTAGCAGGACATCTGTAACCACTCCCATGAATGTCAATCCGAAGTTGAAGAAGGCAGAGGGAGCGGTTTGGAGATAGAATGGGATTTGCTGGGCGAGTTGGCGAGTTGGGGCCAACTTGGGGCACTGAGAGAACTGAGCTAAGTTGCTGTTGCTGGAAGGTCGTAACAATCACCGTGAATAAGATGAATACACTGTGTACATTATAAGCTCTGGGATATGGATTGTAGCTAGTATCATGTTGTGTTTGTAGAGAGTTATAAAAAATGGCTTATCTTTGTTACTTTTTTTTGATTTCTTTTCGAGAGTCCCTGAGAGTCCCAGTTTATAAGTAGAAAGAAGCCTTGGGAACAAATTATCAAGTACAAGTACAAGTACCACTCTGCAGAACCCTAATAACAATGTCAAATATGGAATTAATTACAGTCCCTGCCTCTTCTATCTCCCAAATAGAATCTCAACTGAAATCAATAATCAATAGAGGCTATGATAAACCAAGATACAAATATGGTGTTATTGAAACTTCAAGAGTTAAAGAATCAATTTATCAAGATTTTGGTATATTAGATAAAGATAGTTTTCATTTTGGTTTCTTATTTGCTCCTTTTTCAAAAAATATTAATAATAAAGAAAAAAAAATAGATTTTAATTCAAATGATAATGGTTCTACTTATACTTCTAAATTAATTGAAAAATATCCAATAGGTTCATTTGATTTAAATAATATTCAATATACTCAATCTACTGAAAAATTACAAGAATTAATTTTAAATCATGGTTCAAATTTAGAATTTGAAATATTAGGTACAATTGCAATTAAACCATTTAAAAATCATCCTAATGAATTCGAATTAACTGCATTTACTTCATTTTATCCAGGAGTTTCAAAATGTTTATTAGAATTTATAGATGACTTTTCTAAAAATCAATTAAATGCTAAAAAATTATGGATAGATGTTATAGAAGCTCATGAATTAACAGATTTTTATGAAAAGTTCGGTTATACATTTGTTGAAAGAATCGAATGTAAAGTTGATCCTAATACTCATATGCTTGTTGGATCCACTTTAGAAGACGGTGTCAAAGCTAGTTGTGACTTTAACTTGGTGTTGATGAATAAAGAGCTGTAATTGCTGAGTCTGGCACGACCGGATTTTCAATTTTTCAACGTTGGAACACTTGTATTTTGTTTATTTCTGTACTTATTCTCTGACTCATCGCCTTTATAGAATTTCTCTTTCTTAATATATGAACTTTTTAAAGTCTCCTTATTCATTAATAGGCTTTAAACGTTATTATACTACTACTACCCCAGTTAAAAAAAGTATTAAATTATCAAGAAAGAAAGGTTTAAATTTACAAATTAAAAAATTTAAAATGACTGAACAAGAATTTAATAGAGAACAATTAGAATCTGTTTTAAAAAGAAGATTCTTTTATGCACCAGCTTTTGAAATCTATGGTGGTGTCTCTGGTCTTTATGATTATGGTCCAGCTGGTTGTGCTTTTCAAGCTAATGTTATCGATGCTTGGAGAAAACATTTTATTTTAGAAGAAGATATGTTAGAAGTTGATTGTACTATGTTAACTCCTCATGAAGTTTTAAAAACTTCAGGTCATGTTGATAAATTTGCTGATTGGATGTGTCGTGATTTAAAAACTGGTGAAATTTTTAGAGCTGATCATTTAATTGAAGAAGTTTTAGAAAGTAGATTAAAAGGTGATAAACAAGCTAGAGGTCATCAAATTGAAGAAAAAGAAGAAGATGCTGATAAAAAGAAGAGAAAGAAGAAAGTTAAAGAAGTTAAAGTTATTAAATTAGATGATGATGTTGTTCATGAATATGAAGTTGTTTTAGCTAAAATTGATGGTTTTTCAGGTAAAGAAATGGGAGAAATTATTAAAAAATACAATATCACTAACCCTGCTACAAACGGTGAATTAGAACCTCCTGTTGAATTCAATTTAATGTTTGAAACTGCAATTGGTCCTTCGGGTCAATTAAAAGGTTATTTAAGACCAGAAACTGCTCAAGGTCAATTTTTAAATTTTAATAAATTATTAGATTTTAATAATGAAAAAATGCCTTTTGCTTCTGCTTCAATTGGTAAATCTTTTAGAAATGAAATTTCTCCAAGAGCTGGTTTATTAAGAGTTAGAGAATTTTTAATGGCTGAAATTGAACATTTTGTTGATCCAGAAAATAAAAAACATCATTCATTTGATACAATTAAAGATATCCAATTATCTTTCTTACCAAAAGAAGTTCAAGAATCAGGTTCAACTGAAGTTAAAGTTACTTCTGTTGGTGAAGCTGTTGAATCAGGTATGGTTGATAATCAAACTTTAGGTTATTTCTTAGCTAGAATTTACTTATTTTTAACTAAAATTGGTGTTGATCCAAAAAAATTAAGATTTAGACAACATATGCAAAATGAAATGGCACATTATGCTCAAGATTGTTGGGATGCTGAATTAAAAACTTCATATGGTTGGATTGAATGTGTTGGTTGTGCTGATAGATCTGCATATGATTTAACTGTTCATGCAGCTAGAACTAATCAAAAATTAAGTGTTAGAGAAGCTTTACCAGAACCAAAAGTTGTTGAACAATTTGAATGTGAAATTGAAAAGAAGAAGTTTGGTCCTAAATTTAGAAAAGATGCACCAAAAGTTGAGAAATGGTTATTATCAAGAACTGAATGTGAATTAGAAAATTTATCTAAAGAATTAGAAAGTAAATTGAAAATTACAACTAAGATTCCTGAAGTTCAAGGTGAAGTTGAAATTCCATCAGATTTAGTTAAAATTTCTAAAAAAACCAAAACATTACATATTAGAGAATATACACCAAATGTTATTGAACCATCATTTGGTATTGGACGTATTTTATATTCTATTTTTGAACATTCATTCTGGACTAGACCAGAAGATTCAGCTAGAGCTGTTTTATCATTACCTCCATTAGTTGCACCAACTAAAGTTTTATTAGTTCCATTATCAAACAATCCATCTTTATTCTCAATTGTTAATAAAGTTAAGGCTACATTAAAGACTAATCAAATTCCATTTAAGGTTGATGATTCTGGTGCTTCAATCGGTAAGAGATATGCTAGAAACGATGAATTAGGTACACCATTTGGTATTACCATTGATTTTGAAAGTATTGAAGATGGTTCAGTTACATTAAGAGAAAGAGATTCTACCAAACAAGTTAGAGGTAGTGTTGATGAAATTGTGAAGGCCATTCTTGAGATTACTTACAAGGGAGTCAGCTGGGTTGATGGTGTCAAGGGCTTGAAACCTTTTGAAAGCAGCAATGACGAAGAGTAGATGTATATATTTGTAGTTGTTTTAACTTGTTTATTTTATGAATTCTAAAGATTACCAGTAATAGAAGAATGTTGTAAATGCGCCGCACCCGCGCACCCCTGCACCCTGTGCCTCCCGCGCCTCCCGCGCCGCGCTAACAGCCATTTCGACTTCATCAAACTCAACATTAATTTAAAACACCTCCTAACCTTTACTACACGTCCATATCCCCTCAACTACCCTTCTGTTTTGTCTCTACTTCTCATTATCTAGGTTATATAACTTTGCTATCCCCCCTTGCATTGCCCACCCTCTGTCACTCATTCTTTTTCATTCTATCTGACTCACAGTTGCTCTGCTTATAACCTACAAACCTCCTATCTCCTCTCATAGTGAATACATGTACTTATGACTACAACAGCAAATATGCCCGACTCGTCAACAACGACAAATTCATCCACTTCTCCTCATATACTAAGGTCAGATTCAAATACTTCTTTGGAAGCAAATACTTCTTCAGAATCGGCATCTTTACCCCGTTTTAGAGGTACCTTAAATGTGAATGCTTTAGCAAATTCAACATTAGATTCAAATCAACAATTTAATTCAACTCATTCCGACTTTCAATATCCTCCTCAAATTATGAACTCTAAAAATAACAATTATAAAGATTCAATAGATTGGGATTCTTCAGATGATGATGAAGACGATAATGATGATCATAACAAAATTAAAAATACTATTGATAATGATACTTCTTATAAAGATCCTCAACTAGGAACTCCCTCTTCAATAGGTAAAGTTGAAGTTATTTCAACCCCTCCTAGTAATGGTGATAGTGTTAATAATAATTCACCTTCTTATTCAATGACTAAATTAACAATCAATAACTCCCAAGAAAAATCTTTACCAAATAATTCTTCTCAGGTATCTAATAGTGTCGATGATTTCAATTTCCTGCCATCTCATAAGCATTCTCCATCTACAGATACTGAATATTTGCAGCAAGGTCACTTTGAAGGAAAGGCTGCAAATTTTGAAAATGATATTCAAATTTTAACTCCTCAACAATTACATAAAAAACAAGCTTCTTTAGGTGGAATTGATAAACCTTATTCTTCTCCAAATAGATCATCTGCAATTGAAAACAATAGATTAAATAAAGTTGGAACAGCAGAAACTGCGGCTCAATTACCTTCAATAAATTTACAAGATAAACCTGGGTTTTCTTCTTTTCATGAAGATAATACAAAATCACTAACTGGAAGTCCTGATTTACAGATACCTGAAAGAAAAGACTTACAAGAATTGACTGTTCCTGATAGAAAAGATTTACAGCATAGAAAGGCTTTGCATAATAATAAAAACAGTATTAATAAAAGTGCTGTTACATCTCCAAGTTCAAGATTTTCTGATTCCAGTACATCTGGTCAAATGGTTCAAGAAATTATTGATGGTTATGATGATGATAAAAATTATACCCCTGATTTAGCTAATGATACTTTTCAATCAGATGCTTCTTTAACTACAAAAGCAAATAATTCAAATTCTTTCAATACAACCTCTTCAACCTTAAATAACACTGCTGTTACTCCTGTTTTACAGCAAAATGCCTTTTATGATCACAGCTTCAATACTCCTTCTTTACCAAAACTTTCCTCTCCTTATATTGGTAAAAATGTTAGATCTGATTCAGTGAGTTCTGTTTCAACTACACCAACTCTCGGCAAGCAGCTACCTCATCGTAACTCGTTAACCCAATCTTCCGGTTCTATAAAAAGAAGTAAAACAAAGAAAGTTTTTGGTGGATTTTCTTCTTTATTCCGTAATTCCAGATCTAACTCTCAATCTCATGTTATCATTTCACAACCTTCAGATTTCACAAAAATTAGATCGGTTACATTCGATGAAAAAACTCAAACTTTGAAAAACTTGCCTGATGAGTGGGTTAGAGTTTTAGAAAATCAAGGTATTTCAACTGAAGAGCAAAATAAAAATCCTGAAGCTGCTAATCAAGTTATGGCATTTTATTCCAAAAATAATTTTGATGATGGTAATAAATTTATGCAATTACAACAACGTGGATCTTCTTCTAGTGAAGATAATGATAGTGGAATTAATTCAAGTGCTGAATTTAGAACTCCAAATGTTTCTTATAACTCAAAATTTGACAGCCCATTTAATAAAACAGCAGTTTCAACTCCACAACAAGCTTACAGATCTCCATATACAACTCCTTCCACTAATGTTTTAGAATCAACTTTAACATCAACCCTTGGTCCTTCTAAAGATGATGAATTTATTCCAAGAAGACACGCTCCACCACCTCCTCCTCCAGGCTCTGCAGCTGCTACTGCTAGTCCTATGAATGGACTTTCTAATTCTGGTAGTATTAAGCGTGTGCCAACTTCAGGCTCTATTTCAACAATTTCAACTGGTGTAACAGCCACTACATTTTCACATACAAATACTGTTAAATCCCCTGTTAGAGTCCATTCAAAGATGTCTCCAAAGCAAGCTCATTCTCCAACTTTCTTATCTAGTTTATCCCGTAAATTCTCTCAAAAGGCACATCCTTTCGAAAGACCTGTGATTATTCATTCTGCTCTTGGTGCAAATTCTCCAAATGGTCCTGAACAAATTTCTTCAGCTCAATTATCTAGTGCTCATAGATTACCACCACCTTCTCCAATATTACAACAAATTCAAGCTGAATCTCCTAAGTTCTTAAATTTACAAAAACAACAAACGAATCTTACTGCTCATCGTCCTCCTCCACCTGTTCCTTCCTCTCCAAATAATGATAAAGTTAAATCACCAACTAAACAGTATGCTCATATTCCACAAGCCATCAAAACTCCACCGATCGTCCCTGAACCACAATCTGCTGATATAGTCGAAGCTTCGCCTGAAAAGAGTAAGAATGTGGATAATTATGTTGTTAATCCAAGTATTAGATTAGGTTCTCCAACTCCTCAAGGTTCTCCAAAGAAAGTCACAGAAATTGATAATATCAAAGAAGCTATAATTGGTAACAATCATGATAATGTTACTAAGGTCAAAGTTGATAAAGCAATGCCTCCAATTCCTCAAGGTGGACTTGTTAAAATTCAAGGTAAACATGCACTAACTGAAGCTGAGCAGGAAAGAAGACGTGAAATAAGAAAAGCTAAAGAAAAGAAATATATGGCTAGATTGATGGAAATGTGTTCCTCTGAAGATCCATATGAAGTGTATCATGATCAAGTTAAGATTGGCCAAGGTGCTTCAGGTGGTGTTTATACAGCTTATGATATAAGAAATGGTGAATGTGTTGCCATTAAACAAATGGAACTGGAAAGACAACCTAAGAAAGAATTAATTATAAATGAAATACTGGTTATGAAAGGATCACAACATAAAAACATTGTTAATTTTATAGATGCATATTTATTAAAGAAAGATCTTTGGGTTGTTATGGAGTATATGGAAGGTGGTTCATTAACTGATATTGTTACACATTCTGTCATGTCTGAACGTCAAATGGCTTGTGTTTGTAGAGAAACTTTACAAGGTTTGAAATTTTTACATTCCAAAGGTATTATCCATAGAGATATTAAATCTGATAATATTTTACTATCATTAGAAGGTGATATTAAATTAACTGATTTTGGTTTCTGTGCTCAAATCAAGGATTATTCTGCTAAGAGAAATACCATGGTTGGTACTCCTTATTGGATGGCTCCAGAAGTTGTTACAAAGAAAGAGTATGGTCCAAAAGTCGATATTTGGTCTTTAGGTATTATGACAATTGAAATGATTGAAGGTGAACCTCCATACTTGAATGAGACTCCATTAAGAGCATTATTTTTAATTACAACAAATGGTAAACCAAAACTGAATGATAAAGATTCATTGAGTAAGAATTTACAAAATTTCTTAGACTACTGTTTAGAAGTGAATGCTGATTTAAGATATGATGCGTTCCAACTACTAACTACTCCATTCATTTCAAATGCAGATGATACTATTTCACTGGCTCCATTAGTTAAATTAGCTAGACTGCAAAAATTGAACGAAAGATCTGATGATGAAGAATAATTGAATAATGGTCTCCTAATATTTTTAATATCTTGTTTTATAGTCGGTTTTAGATGCATTTCATATGATAGTCATATTTTAGAAAAAAGTCATTACCCTGTTGTTGTTATCTTGCCTCATTTCATCTAAAAAAATGCAACATTTTTTAGCTCAAATAAAGTCTTTTATTTTATTTTTTCTTACCTCATCCTATTTTTATTTCATTTTTATTTTTTTTTCTTGATGATATACTTATGATTTACTAATTTATATTTTTTGCAATATTGTTTCTCTATCTTCCTCAACTGTGTTGTGTTTTTCTGTTTTTACAAATTTTGATTTATCGGTCCTGTTCCTTACCTTTTATGCTAACTTACTTTTATCAACTTTCAGTTCTCTATTCGTTTTCCATTTCATTGCTCTTTTATTAGCATTTTAAACTTTGTCCAATCCTTTTTTGTTAATTATTATTTGTTTGTTTAATCCGGATTATCAATTAGTTGGTTATTCTATTAATCTTTTTGTTTAATTGTATTTTTCTTACTTGTTTTTATTATATTTCTTTCTTTCTTGTTCTATAATTCTATTATTATTATTATTATTATTATTACTAAATTATATTATTTCTTTTGATCGTTATTATTACCACATCTTCCTAGTATACTATAGTAACTAGTTTTTTGTTTTTCCCTGAACTTTTTGCTTCTTATTCCTTTTCTTTTCCTTGCGTTTTTTTATTTCCTCACAGAACTGTTAATTACACTTTTTGAATTTGCTTAACTTTAAACTTGAATATACTGATTGTATTTGGAACTTTACTATCACTTCATCTATTCGATTTATAATAATAATGTACTGTAGTAACTTATGAAAGTCTCAAAGAAAAGTTATAATTTTTTAAAGTTACAAACAAAACAATATACATCAGAAATAAAACAAAAACTTAATAAAAAAAATATAAAAATAAAACTGAAATAAGATAAGATACAAAATAATTAAAAATAGAATAAATTATATGTGATTTAAAAGAAAAAAAAATCACAATTAAAGGATATTATACAAAAAACTATATTATTAAAAATTCACAATTAATTTCCGAAAGGATAGATCATTAAGGTTGTGTTATAAGCCATTGTTAACGCATTATCATTCTGAATCATTTTCAGTTTCGTCCGAATCAAAATGATCAACATCAGGATGATCAGCATCAGAAACAACAACATATTTAGATTGGACAAAAAATAATTTGACTTCTGTATCAGCAAGATTAATAAACTCATAAAAATTTCCCAGTGGTACATCAAAAGAACAACCTTTAGAGGCAACAAACTTTGTATGACTTATAGTAACTTGCAATGTACCTTCAATAACATAGAATATAAAATAAGTATCATCATTTGATCTAACTGTTTTTCTATGCTTTTTTGGAATGATTATAATACCACCTCCAGTAAATTCAGCATCTTGATCAAATAGAGTGAGAATCTTAAATCTTTCAAGTGAATTAGATATATGAGCAATAGTTTTAAAGCCACCCGGAGCATATGCAACTGTTCTCTCAACTTGATTTTTAGAAGCCGGTCCTTCAAAAACAGGTATAGATAAACTACCCTTAGATATCCATTCTGCACCTTCTAGTTTCTTTAAAGACTCTTCTTCATCTTCTATTTCGTCGTCAGTTAATAATAGTGCTTGTTGATCATGATCATTACTAGTACCCTCAACTGAAGGCTGTTGTTGTTCTACTTCTTCCGCTGCTGCTCTTCTGGCTGGTTTTGCTGTAGATTTAGTTTTGAGTTTGTCTGTTGTTGCAGGTAAGGCTTTTGATTTCTTAGACTGTGGCTTCTTGGTTTTTGCTTTAATAGGTTTTGCTTTAGTTGTTGTTGTGGAAGGGGTTGTTTTGCGCTTTCTACTTCCAACTGTGTTATTATTCTCTTGCTTTACTAGTTCTCTATCTTTAAATGGATCAGAAACTTCTTTGAATTCCCTGACAACTACACCATTCTCTAACTTTGATTCATAAATAATTTTTTGATTTCTCCATGACTCAAGAGGTTTCACTCTATGTCTTGTGGACTTTCTTATTGGAGCAGGAGGAGCAGTAATCTTTTTACTTCTTGTAGCTTTCTTTGGAGGTGCTGTTGTTTTCTTTTCAAGTGGATTTGATTTCTTCTTTTTTGATTTTTTATGTTCATTAGTTATTAATACTGAATCGGTTGATACAATACTATCATCGGAATGTTCACCAATTTCTTTTTCAGAATCATCAATACCAAGAGGCTCTACTAACTTTCTTTTTCTTCCTTTATTACCTTTAGATAATGCAACGTTCTTTGTAAATGATGCCATTTGATGATTAGATAAAGATTTTGTACTTTTTGAGGGTATTGCCTTTGGTTTTGGCTTCTTATTTGTTTCCAAGACCTCAATTTCAACAATTTCATCCTCCTCCTCATCTTGCTGTTCATGTTGTTCTTCCTCTTCTTGCTCATCTTGTTGTTGTTGTTGTTGTTCTTCTTCTTCTTCTTCTTCTTCTTCTTGCTGCTCTTTGTTATCTGGCTGTGAATTCAATTTCTTAGATGTCGGTCTTGGACTTTTTGTTGTTGAGTCTTTTGAAACACCGTTAGTCGTATATATAGAACCAGAATTGTTCTTGTTATGATCTTCATCATGTGCAGTTTCAAAAGGATTTAGTATTTTAGTTTTTTTTATAGGAGAAGGGGCTAATGACTCTCGATTTGATTTTGTAACTAACAAACTATCACGTTTGGATGGACTTTTAATGATTGGGTTAGGAGATCCATTTATACTAGTCTTGGAATTGTGTTTTCTATGAGAAAAGCTACCAGGGATAATTGGAGAACCTAAATTAGTGGCAGAATTAATCAATTTATCACCAGCATCTTCATCTTCATCTTCATCTTCGGTATCTGATCCATCTTCATCAGGGGAATTTGCAGTTGGTTGATCCAATTTAGAATGAGCGGTGGTAGGAGAACTGTCTTCATCAATATCAGGAGGTTTTGAATTAAAACTAAATCGTTTGCTAGCTCTTTTAGGAGTATATATCTTCTTTCCTTGGGGTGATTCATATTCATCATCTGATAAGTTGTTGTTATTAAAGAAGTCACCAATATTCTCTAATCCATTTGAATCTTTACTTGGAGTCTTTGAAAGTTTGAATCCAGTTCTTCTACCTTGTTTTCCAGGTAAAACAAATTTGGTAGGGTTTCCTCTTTGACTCATGAATAAGTAGGTAAGTGGGTTTAAATTTGGTCGTTAAAATAAGTACTAAAGCGTGAATCGTGGAGATAACAGCAGAAAACAGAACAAGACAATGAAAACGATTAGATAGTTGGCAATTGTCTTCTGGAGTTGTTGTTGTTGTTGATATGTTGTTGTTGTTTTGGTGTTTTAATTGTGCTAATTCGCAGGATCGCGACGACCCAAATTTTCAACCGGGTGCACGGATGTTCTGAAGTATTTCTATTTCAAATTCCTAATATTTTAATTATTTATTTTACTTTAATTCTAATTATAAATTATAGACACAACTAGTACATCAGCAAACTTTCAGCTTCAGTTGCTCCCGTTGCAAATGTTGCTGCTTTATTGACAACTTCCCTTCGGTATCTTCCATTTCATCAAACAACGCTCCCCATTCATACTCTCCCTTTTCCAAAAACACAACTCCTAAATTGAATTCAATACATTCTTCTGCTTCAACTTCTTTACCTATACCAAACTGTAAAACACCATTAAATAGAACCTTACGTTCTAAAGATCCTGAAGAAGATCTACATATAGGTATGTGTCGAAGCATACCAAAAATAGGCCATTGATATCTATTTACTAATTTGATGTTAACAGTGTAAAATTCACCAAGTTCGACTAAATCTTGATCGACTGATTTACCTTCTGTATCTAATAATGTAATATTAATTCCAACTTTTTCGACTTCTAAAATTTCAACCATCCTTGAAGAAAATCTAATACTTCTTAAATCAATTGTACCTGACCTATTTGTATTCAATTCAATTGAATCATCCATTATTTTCCAACATGCTCTCAATCTCTTCATTAATTCATTTCTATACCAAAATGCATAGTTTATGAATTTCTTTTCACCATCTGGTGTTTTAGAATCAAATATAAATTGTTTATTCCTTAAACTTGGAATACGGGTGTTTAAATAATCTAAATCAAATGACATTCTTTTAATTGGAACTAAGACTCTAGCATTCTTTTTAGCTTGTAAAGAAATAGTGGTAGAAAATGCATTATCAGGTAAATCTTCAATTGGACCATTATTTTCTTGAAATTCGGGATTTAAAGATCCAGTTAATAAGGATTCTAATGAAACTTCCATTTCTTGTGACCATGAATTGATAAAATCTAAGGCTAATAAGCAAAAATCGGATAATTTATGACCTTGTTCAACCATTAGTTCTAAATATGACCAGCAACTGTCATTATTAGAGCCAGATAATTTAGTATTTGATGATAATGTAATAAATTCGCAACCAACCAATTCGACACTTGGATAAACAGTAACATTAACCGGAACAGTTAAAGTTCTGGAATTGATTATAGCTTCTTCTCCCATCCCACAATTAGAATATTCTAAAATCAAACTAGCTTCTTTAACTCCACGTTTACCCCAAATTTCCATATTTAAAGTGAATTCAGAATTACCAGGAACATTCACTAATGCATCTTTATTTAAAATCTTAAATGGTTTCTTTTTAATTAAATAATACTCAATTTCGTAAACTTCGTTTGGTGGTAAATTTTTATTCATTAAGAGTTGATTCAAGGGTTCAATTGTAGAATCACTAAATCTTGAAACTAAATTATTGATTTCAACATCTGATGTATTTTTCAGTAAAACATTAAATCTTTTGCATTCACCTTCTAATAATGTAATCCATTTATTATTCAAATTAACATCTAATAATTTTAAAAATGGTTGAGCATTTAAAACTTTCAATTCAACAATCTTATATTCTTGTTCTTGAACATTATCATACTTTAAACATTGAAATGCAGAATGTGATTTTAATTTGGAAATAGAATTGCTAGCTTTAACATCAATTCTAAAAAGTTGTCTTTGAGTAGAGCAAATTGTAGCAAATACACCATCAATTTTCAAAGATCCAGTACCAGAAGGAATTATGAATAATGGAACACGTGTTGTTGATTTAGGTTTTAATATAACTGGAGTTTTAATTTGTGATGAATCAATACTAGCTTTTTTAAAACTAATTTCACTTCTAATTGGGAAATTATTTTCAGTAGATAATTGTAAATCAAAAATTTCAATTTCAAAAGGGAATGAATTATTAATTGTGATTATTCCATCAGTAATGTCATTTTGAATCAAGTTGTTTTTAATACTAGGAAAAATTTCTAAATCTTGAATTAATAGAGGGTCCCAAAATGTAAGTTGTTCATTTAAATTTTGTTCTGAACTTAAAGAGCTTATAACCTGATAAATCTCTAATTGTTCCTCATCACTTAAAACTGATCTATAGTTACTTAATAGGATGGATCCATATTTAATAGTAAACAAGTTCAAGTCAATTTTTTTAGAAAAGTTGTAAACTTGAAATAAGATTCTTTTTTGAATACTTGATGGTTTTAATGAAATTGAAGTATCTTGTTTATCATTATCAACATTGATACCATAAGTTTTACAATAATCATCAAGGGTATGAGCTAAATTTTCATTTAAATACCATTTATTTGAAGACAGAATATCAGAATCTAAAACCAATTCAATAAGGCTATTTATTAATAAAGCTTTTTTTCGATATAATTTCAATTTAGAATAGACATTTATCATTTCATTATAAATATAACTTTTTTTCTGTAATGATAGTTCTTTAAAATGGCGATTAAATAAAGAAGAAGACAGTTCAGTAATTTTATTAACATCAAATTTATCATTTGTAATATTTTCATTAATTTTTTCTTGAGAGGAATTAGAAATAATATTATTTATTGAATCATAATTAAATTCTTTTTCAAATGCAAGTGGAACTAAAAAATTTATGTATCTTAGATTGCAATCACAAAAAACTGGTTGTGGAACACGATCTTCTGGTCCTTCCATCGCTAATAAATAATAAGATAAAACTTTATCATAAATTTTGATTATTAATTCTGGAACTGTTTCTAATGGATATTGAGGAGTTTGAGAATAAACTAGTTGAGCTGCTGCTGGTCCATTCAATGATGCTTGTAAAGATGGTCTAGGAGATGAGGATGGACTCATAATGGGGAAAGGTGAAATACTACCATCCCTAATTATGGGAAGAGCCAGATCATCAATTAATGAATTAACAAAAGAAGATAATTGAAATGGTACTTCTAAAAATGTTAAGATTATTGAACAAACAGCAATTCCTTCTAAAGCAGAAGCTAACCATAAATGATCTTGAGAGTATTTCAAGCATTCAACAGCTACACAGAATTCACCTAATGCTAATTTGGCATTACCAGCCAACAAATTGAAATTTCCTGAAAGTTTACTTCTTCTACCTCGTATCACTTTTTCACTTGTAGATTCAAAAGAGCCTGTTAATCTTTTTCTAGCTTTATCTTTCTTAGTTGAAGTTGGGATTCTAGAAGGCAGTATTCCAGTTATTGAAGTGGGTGATCTTGGAACAATATGATGATAAGCTGATGCATATGTTGATAATGAAGATAAAAACTTTGAAGTTAAATCACAAATAGTAGTTTCTAAACTTTGAGAAGAGGATGATTGAACAGTGAAAACATTTTCGATATCAAATGTAGTATCTGTTGGTGAATCAAAAACAATTATAAAATGTGAAATTACATTTGTATATTTCTTTTGAAGTGCATCTTTATGCTTTATTAATTGATCTTTAGTTAAATCTTTTGTCCATTTTGCAATACCTATAACTGAAAAGGATTTTCTAAAAGGTTCAAAATCATGTAATAATAAAGAGTTAGAATCATCTATAAAACCTTGAAAGTTATGAAAAAGTCTTCCTTTTGGAAATGCTTGTGGATTGAATAGAATAGGTTTTTCAGGAATCAAATCAACCAATCTAACTTCTTCAACTGTTTTCAATTGATTAAGATATTGATCAAAATCACTTTTTTTGAGGTGGTTAATCGGTGCTACAAGAGATGTGACTCTTGCTAAGCTTATGAACGAGTATGTATCCATTAAGGATATAATTGGGCTCTGTAACAATTGTTTGTATTAGAGAAGATAAATAGCTTTAGTATTGTGAGGTGTTCGAAAAATCAAATTCGAGATCGAGATTTTTGTTTTGGTCCTGATTCTTGAGCTTCACTTCTCCTATCGCTGTGTCCAGCGTTGTTGGTAAAGATTCAAAAAAAAGAATAATCTAAAAACTGGAGTTATATAGATAAATTGATAAATTAATAAAAAAAACAGAAAATCAGGATTGAGTCGAAAATTGAAAATTGATCATGATCGAGAAAAAAGGGGAATATTAATCTGCAAGTAAATTCAGAATTGCTCTGATCTAAGTCGTACAACTTGGTACAAGCCCATGAATATCTTAAGTTCTTTCTTTCTTTGTATCTAAAATTCACAACAAAAATAAATTATGTAATAATTCTAAGACTCTTTACCTTAAAATCTCTATTGAAGAAAATAATCCCTAATAAGGATTATTCGTGTGTACATTAATTTACCAAAAACTCACATTTTTAAATAATTTTGAATTTTTTAACTTTCATTATAAACTTTAAGAACAATGAAAGCATTTTTCATTAATAAAATTGATAATAACTCAATTTAAATTCCGGGTTAGTTAGTTAGTTAGTTAAATTCTATTATTTAACGTCTGGTTCAGACCTATACAGAATCATGCAGAAACAGCATAAAATAAAAGTTTTAAAAAACACTATTAAAATGGGGGTAGGTTATAGCTAGCTCACAATGTTCAATTATCTTTAATAAAAAAGAAAACAATAGTATCACAACCATTACTCATAAAGGAAAA